>NCKU01000826.1:0-32837 GCA_003675995.1 Dinothrombium tinctorium | reverse complement strand
TTAAAATACATTTAAAATAAATATATTTTTATAAATTACAAAAATAATATAATCTTTTTCTATTAAAAATATATTTTTTATACTTCTGCAATATATTTCCTGTTACTTGGGTGTTTTACAAAAATTAAGTCTATGAGAGACATGCCTGCATTCAAGATTAAATTTGAGCTTCTTCTCATAACCAAAAAGAATCAAACTCTAGAAAAAGTATTCTATGGAAAACTTATAACATTTAACATTTTTATTTTCATCGCTTCTGTTTGATGCTACTTTGTTTCATTTTGGTTCTTTTATTTAATTAAAATAAGTATATGATGCACATTTCTATAGTTTCATTTTTTGAAATTGAAATTGAAATTTATTCACATCAGCACGATACATGTAAAAAGCATGCAAATTATAATCCAAAATTAAAAAATATATATATATTCATAACAAAAATTTTATACAATTTTGAAAATTTAGAAAAAAATTTTCACAATTTCTGAATTTTTTACTTAAAGAGTTGAATTTTGAATATGAGAAGAGGCTCAAATTTAAACTAGAATGCAGGTACATATGTCTCTCATAAACTTAATTTTTGTGAAACAATTACTGATCCCGTGCGAAGATGAGGTCTTAGATAAAAAGAATGTGATAGACATATCGACTTATTTTCTAAAAAGATTATTATTTGTGAAATAAATGAAATCTTAATCTCCAAAGTGTTTGGTGTTTTTAAAATTCATATACCTATTGAAACAAAGGTATTTTTGTAATTATTTAAAACTAATCCAAATGATATAGTCTAATTTTCAATTTTTAAATTCAATTCAAAAATTAGTTTTTATCACTTTTTTAACGAAAAAATCGTTACATTAACATTTAATTTTGAAAATTTATGCAAAATTTTAAAATATGTTGTTTGTCGGCCTCTTTTTAGAACTTATTAGTTCTCAAAATGCAAGACGGTATTCATATTAGTTTTTTCTTCTCATTTTATTAAAGCTACAAGCAATAAAACAACAGCAAAAGTAAACGCAGCTGTTCTAAAAATTTGTTTATGTCTTCTGGGTTCCAAAATATAAAATGTAAAATATGGAAATGTTAGGAAGGCATTGCCAGCAGGTGACATTTGAAGCTCTTTACTCACATTATAGTAAAGTTGCTTTATTTGCTGCGCAAACTTTGCACATTTTTATAAATCTGATCTCTAATAAGATATGCTTTTTATCCTCTAAGAGTTAAAAAGATTAATAATCAAAACTTTCATATGATCCAATATTTTGTTTCATGGAACCCTTTAAGTTTAATTTGATTCTAATTAAAATAAAACGAAAGTACAAAGTTAACAAAATACAATTTTAAACTTGTTTTGCATTTTTTTTTTCATTAAAATGGCTGGAGCAGACAATCTGAGGCAGGGTAAAGAAAACAAAACAAAACAAAACAAAAAAGTCTTCATTTCATCGCTTTTGGGGATTGAAGCTTGTGATCAACATCTGATCACATCTCTCAAAGTCAAACGCTTTTCTCCTTTTTTATCTTCTTATCTATAAATCCAATTTTTACAATCGTATAAATTTACTTAACGCTCATTGAAGTGCCCAAACTTTGAAAATAGTTTAAAATTAGCCAAAAATAAAAATTTTCGGATTAATTTTTTGATTTTATATAGCCTCGCTTTGAGAAGGCCAATTTGAGTATTTGAAATTAGAAAAATGTTTTTTGACAACGATCGAAGTTTTTACATTTTGCTCTCTCACTTTTTCATTTCCTTTTGAAAAATCAATTTCATTGAAAAGCAATTTTATCGCAATTGAATGTAAATACTAACACTCGAATCTGTCGAGTTCGTTTTCAAATAATGAACTCGAAAAAATGTGAGTGGAGAGCGAAAGAGCTTTGATTCGAAATAAATTAGTGAAGCGGATTACAAGTCACGTTACAAGATACGTTGTTTGCTCTCAGCACTTGTTTTCGCTTCAGATCTCACTGAATAAACTTTCGTTGATCATTGTTAAAAACAAATCTTCTTCGCAAAACTAGTCAATATGCAAAAAATATGCTTCAAAACAATATCATTTAGATTTTTCAGATCGTGATGATTAATTTATTTCAAAACTAAGCAATTGCAATATGTTTGTCTTTTTTTTCATTCTACACCTTATTTTATCTTCAATTAAAATAAATATTGATATTGGAGCTGGATGAAAAGCTATTTTTATAAAGTGAATTGAAATTTAAAAATATTTACAAAACATTTAAAAGACTAATAAGATTACTCGAACTTATTCATTTATCAAAAATAAAATTGAAGACTGATCATCGCAAATTTCCATTGTTTGTATTTATATTACTTTTCACATGTGGAAATTTGAACTCAAATATATTTTTAAAACAACAGTTTAGAATGCAATGTTTAAATTTTCAGTTGTCCATTCATCCATCTTTGCATTCATCTTATCATTAAACACTTAGTGGAAAGATTGCAAAGTTTGCATAAAGTAGAATGCAACTCGTTTTTTTAACTTGATTTTGTGGCCCTAAACATTTCAATCTAACAATATTGCGACAAATACAAATTAAAAACTTCTCTTTCTTTAAGTTTAAAAAGAGATAAAAGTAGAGAAGAAAAAGTTAAATTTTGTTCACAGATATTTAATTTTTTAAAACGTTTATGATTGGTGATACATGTGGCTAAGTTTTTGTCATCACGAAACTTTTAAAATAAATTCAAATCACAAACACTATATATCATTTCGAAAAATTTAATTTTTTTCTAACTAATCACAAAATTTTACGAATTTCACGAAAATGAGAAAATTTGAAATGAATAAATAGAAATATTAAGTCGAAAAAGCACAAGATTTCTAAATTCCGATGTCTACTAAATTGTGACTTTTGCAATCATTTGCAAATAATAAACAATTTCCCTTTCAAAGCACGTACAGTTTAGGAAAAAATGCTTGTCGCTGGGATAATGATGGAGCGATGCTAGATAAGCGCCGGTTTCTCAATTTAAAATACAACTTGCTGGTTTAAATTTTGTAATAAACATCGGTTAAAGCGAATAATGCCATCGATATAATTAAATTCTGGTCTTACCTTTGACGATATCGAAAAATGATGAGTTTGTGAGTTTTATTGAAAAGGCTTGAAGATAGCATAGAATTCCGGTAAAGCAAAATGTAAAATGATGACTCGTGAATTATTTGCTTAAAATAAGAACAAACCACACATTACACTAATTGCTCATTTTCTCGTTTCTTCCAAACTTAACTTCAGATTTGTAAAGTGAGTTTTTAACAAATAAAGCGAAAAAAGCGAGTGAGTTGTGAGTGTTTAAACAACAAAATGAGCGTCTTCTTGCATTTGCACTCAACTGTTAAAATGAAACAGTTAAAAATCATTGAAAAACCTAATCATTTAAAAATCGTTGAACATTGTTAAAAATCACTTTGAAATACAATATAAAGCACCAAAAACAGTACATTTAAAAGTGTGCGGCCAAAAACACGGTCAGCAGCATCGGGTACGCATAGTTGTTGTCCATTTCCGGAGACAATACTGAATCTGTTCGAACTGTTCGAATCTCAATCGATATGTCCGCACTAAAAGCTTAAATGTTCTTCAAGTTGTCAGTTTTCACTTATTTTGCTTCCTTTCCGTTCTAAAGAACGCAAAAGTAGCCTCATTCACTTCATTTACCAGAAAAACACGCTTTTTTATTTACTCAAAATGATGGCGTCGCTTTTGACTTTCGAAAACTGAATAAAAGCGGTTCAAAATTGATAACAGCGATGAGTTTAAGTTTGGAATGTGTTTAAATTTTGTCTCGATCACCGATCGAAATTGATGCGTTACAAAGTGATAAGAATTTTAATGATCGAGTCGGACAAGCATTTTTTCCGAAACTGTACGTATAATTAATAGATGAGTAACAATAAATAATGAACTTGAAATAAATATTACAATTAAACATACTTTTCTCAAAGAAGCACCGAATAGCAAAGAAAGCTCAAAAAGTGCTTCGAAACAAGCTTTCAAAAGTTGAGATCTTTTGCTGAAGCAATACCGATTCAAGCAAATAAAATAATTCAGTCCATAATGCATCAATCAATTGAATTTGATATGTGGCTACATGTAGATATGGCGAAGTAAACAATTTTTCATTTAGAGAAAACTTTAATTTAAGCGAAAAAAAATTATCTTCGAGTACAACGATAATCCAAAACGTTCACTTCGATTAATAATTCTATTCTACTATTTGGAAATGTCTTTAACGAAGCTCGTAAGCTTGACACAAATAATCAGAAAATGAATTACATTTTTAGGTAATCGTTTGTCACAAAAGCTAACCAAGCTTATAATCACATAAATCCGTGTTAATTAAATAAAACTAACGCTTGTTTGAGAAAAATTACTTTCAGCTATTTGCCCTCTATCCAATTTTTTTTTTATATCAACATTAGGATTCAAATTCTAATCTAATTTAATTTATCTCTATGAAAGGTGCATTCAAACCCTTGTGATTAATTTTGAAACACAAATGTTAAAATCGAAAAATGAATATTAGCAATCAGAGCATAGAATGCGCTTTTATTTGAATTAAGCTTTAATGCGAAAACGCTGTTAAAGTAAAATGTGAGCCAAATCATACGAATACGAGATGTTGCTGCTGCTTTTGCTTTCACAGCTCTAGCATACAGAGCGAACAAAATTGAAGAAAAAAGCGCTTTTTGTTTGATCTACCACGCAACTTACTTCGTGGTACGAAATTTATTTTTATTACTTTACTGCTAATAATTTTTCTTTCTTGATTCTCGTCTGACATTCGAAACTCGAATGTAATGAAAAAAAATTAAAGAAAAACTGAATGCACTGGTGCGAAAAAGCAGAGAATGTCTGCGAAACGCTGCAACTTTGTTTAATTAGTTTTGGAACAAAAATATTTTTGCTCGATGTAAAAAGTAACATTTGTCAGATGAAAGTTTTAAGAAACATTGTACGTTCATTAAACAGTGTAAATCTCGATTCGCGTTGCATTTCATTTTTATTAAGCTGTAAAATAATTTTAATGAATTGACTTTGCAAAATTTGAAACAAAAAAATCGTTTCTATAAATCGTTGCAATCTAAAATCTCTTTGTACTGATAACCAATTCATCTTTGCAAAGAGTAAATAAAAATTATTTATCTTAAAGTTTTGGATTCAAATTATTAGTGCTTTAACTTATTTACTTTGCTTATCTCATTCACATTGTAATTACGCGGAAAAGTAAACATGGAGAGAGCTTTCATGCTGACAATTTTGTCAAATAACATCCAAAAAAAGTGCTCGCTAAACAAAATTTAATGTTCATGTTTCCGGATGCAATTTTTACTCATGCATCTTATATGCGAACTTTTTTTTCTAAAAAAGCTTTTAATGCAAATTAATTTGGCCGATATTTTGCGAGGTTTTTTGAAACTCTTTAGAAAACTCTGCTCTCTATCTTTACTCCTTCAAGTGCTCTCTTTGCTTACATATAACTAAACTTGAAAACGATGCTCATGTTTATTGAATAAATTTTATTTGGTTTTTCTTAGTTTTTCATGCTTAAGTTTGCTGATTTAAACTCTTGCCAACGTCAAAGCGTTCAAATCAAATGCTTTAGCGAATTTTAATCAATTTTCGTTGTAAAATCAACTCCGTAGACGAATACATTTTTCGCTCGGCTTCACCAGCTGGTTCTCTGGGAGAAAATGAAACATCTGGAAGCAGTCAATCGGTGAATTCAAGTAGAAGGTCGTCGGTCACGTCGTTCACAAATTATTCAGTTCGCAATTTGAATGGCAAGATCGCTTTACAGTCGTCGAGTAAAAAATTAGGCAGAAAGCTGCGTGCAGCCAGTGTTCCTGATGTAATCAATTCCGGTCAGCGAGTGAACGAAATAAATGAAAATAAGCTAATGTAATAATAAATATGCGCTTACGCGAATGCGAGTGCTCTAAAAGAATTAATTTTCAGAGATAAGTTGGAAGAAATCGAGATGAATTCAAGCAAAAATAAGCGAAACAAAGTGGAAGCATTGCTGAGAAAAGTTGTTGTGACAGCTGTGCTCGGTATATTTCTCTGTATTATCCATTTCTACGGAGTGGTTGGTCCGCACGGCTTGATGACAGAATCAAACTTCGCGGACACTACCGAATGGTTCGCCTTCCAGACTATTTATAGGTATTTAAGCGCTTATACAAAAAGAAAAATTCACTTCACGCTATTTTCTGTCACACGCACAAAGATTTGTCGAGCTTTTGATGGCGGCAATGATGGCAAGTGTCACAAAGCAGTCTTTTTCTCACAGTCATTGCGGCGAAAGATAAGCACACATCGGAAGCAACTTTGATCGACCGCTTGAATTTCATTGAATTGATTAAGTGCCAAACTCACACTTTCAAATCTGTCCTCCTCTTCAACTCATCTTTCGCTGTATTGCCGTTCGAAATCAACGCTTTACAAATGCTTTTTCTTGAGTATTCAACAACAAAATTGTTATTCAATTCGTCAAATTCAAATAATATCAGCGAATGGACAAAATTTAAAATTCTAGAAAATGAAGATCAATTAAATAAATTCGAACAAAAAAAGCATCATTCCGACCAAAAATTTTAATCATTCACTTCCAGCATTGAAAAATGAATTCACTTCTGTCAGCGAAAAGAATCGATGTTCAAATTAAACATATTGTTAATCGTAGCAAGCGCATATTCAAAAATCTGTGTAAACTCTATGTTCAACGTTTAGAGCTTACAGACGACCGAAAATTATTTTTCGAAATTTGAAACTATTAACATTCGTTGTACTTCTATGGAGAAAAAAGTTTCAACTCGCGATGAAACTTTTTTCTTTCCATAGTAATACATTATGCATACACATATAAATTTCAACATTTTAATCAACTTACAAATGGTTAGTTTCAATAAGAATAAACAATTTTAAATCATCTTTTATTCTTAAAACTTACAATCTCATAAATCTTAAATCTGCTAAAAATTTTCTTTTAAATTTTCGGTCGAGCTGTAATTTTTGTCGAGTATTTATCAAGTTTATCGATTTTAAGTATGTTCAATTAACATTTTTAAAGGTATTCATTGATATGTTTTTTTGTGACGTGTTTTTATCGAAATCATTTGAATTCTCGCTGTTATGAGTTGTAAAAAATTCAAAATAATTCAACGTCAGGAATAATGAGCTTAGATTCTTACTTTGAAAAATTTTCTGGATAAAAATTGTTTTCATAAATTTCATTGTTTGCAAGATCGATTTTTAATTTACTTTAGATCAGAAATTTCTGCAAAACTTAGATTATTGCCAAAAATTAAAATATCCTCTAACGCAACCTGAAATATCGCTGATACAAATGTGTGATGAAAATATCAAAAGAATTTTGTAAAACAATCGTTTATTTAATTTAATTATTGTTCAATGTTCTTGAGAAAAGTGAAAATTAGATTATTGAGATAATGAAAATTACCTAAGAAAAGTCTGTTGAAAATTTTGAATAAGAATAAAAATTTTAAATTTTATGGCTTTTTTCTTATTTTCTTGTTTTCGCAGACTCACAATTTCCTCTGATTATCTCTACTTTTTTCATCTTAAATTCCTATAAATAGTTTGAGCTCAGCAGAAGAAATGCGCTCCTAAGCGAATTGATAACGCAAAAACGCGAAAATCTGATGCAGTTTGCATTATAAAAATAAGGCAAAACTGCATCAAAGAATAAATGTCGATTGAATTGAATTGAATTGAATTATTCAAATCATCAAAAGCACGTAGTGAATTTATTTTTCACAAGCGATGCATTTTTTGTGACAAGCATTTGCTTTTCAAAGTCAAAGAAGCTTTTGTTGATAAAAAAGAGCGTTCAATGGATAAACAATCTTGTAATCCGCTTACTTTGATTTTGATCCTTATGTTTAAGTTGCATTTTCTGATTGCATTCTTGTGAAATTAAGCTGCGATGCTACAGTCTACGATGCTATATAATTTCTACATGCAGAACTCTGACTGTGAGTTCTGTTTTCCTAGCAAAAATTCAACCAAATAAATCATCGAATCAAAATTATCATTTGGAAATGAACTATTGAAAAATCGAATGGATCATGAATAATGATAATAATAATAATGGCGCGCGTCTTCCACCATATCACCGTAAGCGGTTTATTCCAACATTCGAGGCAGCCGTGAAACGCAGTTAGTGGGGTGTAGCCAGTCATGATCAAAATATTATGAACGAAAAATAAAGTTACTTGCTTTTGATTGATCTCGTGGTCATTTCGTTTCAAGCGACAGGTGTTTGAAAGTGCGACTGTTAAAACTCAACATTTAGGTACTTAAATTTGTTGGTTTTTACATCACACTATATGAGACTTAAAAATGAGTTGTTAAAAGCTTATTCCACAAATGTAATTGTTATAATTTATTATAATAAAATCACAAGCAAAATAAAATTCTACGATAGAAAAATAATTTCTTTTTGCTGAGTTTTTAATTTTGTTCCTTTACGCTCTTTTGATTGAATAAAGTTTAAATATTTGATTACAAAGGAAAATGTTAATTAAAAATTCTAATTATGAAAAATCAATTTTTCATCTTTTTGCTGACATTTTTATTCTTCGAGTTTATTTTCACAGCTTTTCGCTTTTCAGATTTGTTGCTGTTTACTATGAATCGGAGCTCCTCTAATTTTTCTTCAAAGTTTTGCCATAGATTAGAATTGATAATGACAAAATTTCCATCCGTCGATCGTTTGATTGTTTCTAAAATTTGTTGATAAATATCATCCAAACTCAACCAATGATCATTAAACAAGTGAGTCTCTTCAATTCTTTCTTTCAATTCAGAATTGTCCTTAAAACTGGAGTTTAAAACTTGTGCCATTTTTTGCTTTAAATTTTCTTTAAAACCCAAAGTCGCCGATTTTTTGTTTTCTGATTCTTCACAAAAGTTTGGATTTAAAACTTGAGCCATTTTCTGTTTTAAAATTTCTTTGAAACTCAAAGACGCCGAATTGTTATTTTCAAACTCATTTCTTAAGTCTTCATCACTTTTTTCTCCATAAACATCTTCTTTATCGCCTTTCTGTAAAAAAAAGAGAGAGAAGTGAATAAGTTAATAACTAAAATTTTATAATCCCTAAATTTTGAAATCGTTAGATTGGCATCGATAGTTTGAAAAATTCAATAATAAAAGCAATCTTAATTTAATAAAAAAGCGAAAAAACCAGAAAGAGGTAGATAAATCAAGTGAAAATCAAAAGATTTCTTTAAAAGCTTTGCATTAAATATAACAGAGTTGGTTCAAAAGTGAATGAGATAATTGAATAAATTTATTCCGAAAGTGCTTATTCAACAATGTAGGTATGGTTAGATAGGCCCCTTCGGAATAAATTAATTCAATTATTAATGAATAAGCCTAATGAATTAATAATAAGAATAATGAATTACTAAACGTTTTAAAAAGTTAAACTTGTTTTCTAACACTTGCAAAATATAACGTTTATCATGTCATTTCTTATTGCAATTTACAGTTGAATAGCTTTATTAAGAAAGGGTCTCTATTAAGAAACTTCTTTGCTAATAATTTATTCGATTTTTTGTTTTCGAAACTTATTAATTCACTTTTTTATTCAATAATAAACATGGTACCGTAACAGCAAAGTTTGTCAACAGCCTTTATACGAGTGCTTTAACTAAAAGAAAGTTTGGTAAAATTTTTTAAAAATTTATAAGTGGCACATTTGTGTTGTGAATAATAGAATACAATCTAACACTTGTATTCATTGCTATGTGTTCGATGAATAAAAGTTAAATCATTAAACAAAAGAGTTTTAAAAAATTAGTCATAGTTTTTGGACGTTTATTTTTACACTGACCACCAAATTTTTTAGCTCATTTAATGAATTGCTTAAGAAAAAAACACAATAAAACTTGCCGAAGTTGGCAGTTTCATTATGATAAGCTAAACTTTTTAACTGTAATAGTTTTTGTACTTATTGTACTAACTGATTTCAGTTCAAAACAACTTCAATCAAACAAGGAAACAATCATTCTCATGGTTTCAGTGCTTTTCTTGGAAGAGTTTGCCCCAACAAAGATTCAAATGCGAAATGAAAGGATTCATAGTCCTTTGGTGCAGATAAAGCGCGTGAAAAAAAATTATTCACACAGAACTTTATAATTAAGTTTACGGCGAAAAATTTTATTTTTGTTGCTACTGGTGAACAACAAATTCACGAAATTTCGTTGCTGTTGATTTTAATAATGAAAATTTTGCATACTACATTTCTATCTGATTGTCAATTAGATAATTTGCGTAAATTGGTCAATATTTTATAGCCTTCGACATAAACTTCCTTGAAAGAGATTTCAAAAATCAAATTCGACAAGAAGTGGTTGTTCATAAAGTTCTCACTTGAATAAATTTTGCACGCGCGTTAGTTGCACCAAAGGACTAAGGATCCTTTCATATCGCATTTAAATATTTGTTTGCAAACTCTTCTAAGAAAAGCTCTGAAATCATTCTTTGTAAGTGCTTTAGAATTCATAATAGTGAATGTAAATGTAAACTTTATTTTAACAGGATCTTTCTCAGCCATAGTTTATCTTCCGAAAATTGCTGTATCATAAAAATTTTAGTGTTTCGTGAAAATAAATTCGATGTACAGGTAGTGTACAAGTGTATATTGGAGATAATGTAATATCAAATAATCTTTCGTAAGATTGTCGCTTAAACATTGGCCTTTTAAAGTTTGTGACTTTTATTCACTAAAACCTCGCCGACAGTGATTCCACTTTCTGAACAAATTTATATTCAGACATTTTAGTAAAGAATGCACCGATCGCGTGAAAAGCAGAAGATAATCATAATAAAAAAAACTCAAGTTTCGAATCGAAAAAAGAAAACAAAAGCAAATCAGTTTTAAAGCTCGTGTTTCTTACTCTCACTTTTTCCGACGCCTCATCGTTTCGTCGTTCCACATTTTGCGAGCATTCGTGCGTCTTGCGTTTGACCACTGCTCGGCCACCGTTCGAATTCTTCGTTTTGCGACATTTGTTTGGCACTTTTCGCATTTTCATCGCTTTCTTTCGATTTTCTTTTCGATTTTGTTTAAAAAGCAAACATCGTTTCACCGCCTTACTGCCATCTTTCGCTGCGAATCGCTCGAAAGCCTGCATAATTAGAGCGCGTCTCTAAAATCCGAA
Source organism: Dinothrombium tinctorium (assembly GCA_003675995.1). Lineage (NCBI taxonomy): Eukaryota > Metazoa > Arthropoda > Arachnida > Trombidiformes > Trombidiidae > Dinothrombium > Dinothrombium tinctorium. Next base: position 21,612 of record NCKU01000826.1, on the reverse strand, counting down.
TCGTTCAATTCAACTTTCGATCGCTCAAATGAACGATCGCAAAGTGACGATTCGTTGTGTCCAATTAAAGCGCTCAATTCTATCATTCATCGCTTGCCTCCCACTAAACTTTCTCACAATCACGAGGCTTACTTAGTCATGGAAAAAATTTTATCTCGTTATTCAACATTAAGCTTTTTCAATGTTAGTTTGAAAACAATAATTGAATAATTCAATTATCTAGCAATAATCACATGCAAAATGCACTGTTTTTATGATAAACTTATTCAAATATTGTTGCATTTTTAGATAGGCGAAGCATGTAACCGTAGCTAACTCATCCATTGGCTTGGATGCACTTACAAAACTTGATAAAATTCGGCATTTATTAAGCTTTAAGGTAAGGCTGTCGTCCGTCTTTACAGCTTGAAAGCATAAACGCTACCGTTCGCAACAGACGTGCTAAAAATTCAGACGATTATGTAATGAGTGATTTTTAAAATGAATGAAATGCTTTATTCTCTATAAAAGCAAAACATTTTAAACACTTTATTCGTACGGGGCTTGTGTTAATTTTGGATGCTTTTGAGAATAATGAGCGAATCAAGGTTGTTGCATTTATCTTAATTACGCTACTTAGATTTACGTTTTTGCAAACAAGCTATGAAAGCAAGCGAATTTTTAGACTTCATCGAGACAAGCGAATAAAATAAATTAAAGCAACCCTAACAATTTCATAACTTTTATACGCATTAACATCGAAACAGTTCGAGCAGACAGTTCAATTTCGACTTTCGTCATAAAAGTAGTCGCGCTCAAAACGTGTTAATGTGGGATTTAAAAATGTTCAAATACCTTGACAATTGCGCGTTGAAAAAACTTGGCACCGAGTTTTGCATTCAAATACCGTTAGTGTTGACATTTGCGCGTATTTTTGTTCAATTGTGGCTGCTTGCCACACGAACTGTGTGCTCTCTCTCTCTCTGCGAACAAAAGCGAAGCGCTTCGAAATTTGCTTATTTTAATTCGCGTTTGCATTGCGATAAGTTTCATAAAACTTGTGACTAAAGTTTGTGAAAAGGTGTTTTTTCTAGAAACGGAAGTAATCCGAGCGCCGAGCGATAAGACGTAAAGAGAGTGAGCGCGGAAAGAGAAAGAGCGCAAATCTGGTGCTCGGAGATAGGCGACGATTGAAACGTGCGTTCGAAATTTGGACTCATTCTTAGCATTCGACGCGTTCGAAGCGAACTCGCGGCGAACGCGCTGCGAGAAGGCGGCTGCGCTCGGCGCGATCGACGGCGCGGTCGACGCCGCGTCGCGAGAGACGGCTTCGCGTTCGCCGTTTCGAAACTCGGCGTTTTTTGGCAAATGTTTAACAATTGTTTTGAAAATAAGAAATCGTTTCTTTTCTCGCTCATTTATTAAATGTCATCTTTTTGAAAGCAGCCTTCGTTCGAAAAGAGGTGAAAAGCGAAGCAATAAATGAAACAAATGTGGAAGCAACTGCAAATGGGTGTTCGGGCATTTATTCTCCTCGCGTCCAAAATATGGACTTTCATTTGTTACATAATCAGAAAACAAATGCGAGCGGTGAGTGTGGTTCGATCGCTCTCTTCTCTTTTCTCTTCTTTTTCATAGCGTCAAAATCGCGCTCACATTTAATCAGCGACCTCTGCTTTCGTCGTGTTCGAATGTCGCCATTGTCAGCATTCGCGACCACCGCGGCGGACCACGTTTGACCGATGCCACTTCCGTCCGCTTTGTTCTGCTCGAAACACGCTCACTTTTTTGTCTATTCTCTTCGATTGCTTTCGTTTCTGTTTCGTTACTTTGAAACGAGAAACATGCGTTGAAAGTGGAATCGCTTTCACCGCTTTCGATAAATTACTTTTAATCTTTGTTTAAAAGCAATTAATTAGTTTGAAAATCGCCTTCGATATGGCTCTCAATTATGCGATTTAATCTTTTATTTGATTTTGGTTCAATTTTTAATGCTTTGTGTTAATTTCAGGTAATTCAGCACCAAACAATAAAGTATGAAATTGTACCTCACTCTCCACTTTCGAAGCACAGACTAAGTAAGACAAGTTACGATCTCGTCCGAGTTCAATGCTAACTCACTTAAAACGTGTCATTGAAGGTTTAGTGAAACGAAAGATACTAGTACTCGATCTCGATGAAACTTTGATCCATTCTCATCACGACGGTGTCATCCGACAGATGGTTAAGCCTGGGACGCCACCAGATTTCGTACTTAAAGTAACCATCGACAGACATCCTGTTCGATTTTTTGTTCACAAAAGACCACATGTCGATTATTTTCTCGATGTTGTGAGTATAGCATTAATTTTATTTGCGCAATTTACTAGATAATTATATGGTAACAGGTAAGCCAATGGTACGAACTCGTCGTTTTTACAGCAAGTATGGAAATATACGGTGCTGCAGTCGCCGACAAATTGGATAATAGCAGAAAAGTGTTGAGCAGAAGATATTTTAGACAGCACTGCACACTAGATTATGGAAGCTATACCAAAGATTTGTCCGCCATTACAAATGATCTCTCCAGTATTTTCATTTTAGACAACTCTCCAGGAGCATATAGAGCTTATCCTGGTGCGTCTTAAATTATTCCATTTTGTTACTTATCAATTCACTAATTTTTAGATAATGCAATACCAATCATATCGTGGTTTTCTGATCCCCGCGATACAGCGTTATTAAATCTGTTACCTGTTTTGGATGCTCTCCGGTTCACAAGTGATGTACGCTCAGTACTTAGTCGCAATCTACATTTGCACAACATGTGGTAGCAGTCTATCACAGGTTCGCGCGTTTTTTTGCTCGAATTATTTAGACTAATTTAAAATATGTAATTTATTACAAAGAACATCTTCATTGACTACTGGTAAATTAGTTTCTTTCTCTTTCTTATGAATAAACTTGATATGTTCGCAGAGATCGCCAACCAAAGAATATTGTCAGCGACTTCCATTAGGCCATCAACAAAGCTCACAATTCGACAACAAATGAAGATAAGAAAGCGAAACTGGGAACAAAGCGTTCATGTTATTTGCCAACAAAACCGAGGACAAGCCGATTTCAGTCATTGTATATTTTTGTTTAAAATCATGCTATCAAACAATGTAATTTTTTAAATTTATTAAACTAAAGTGTAATAATTTGTAGCTAAAGTAATAGCATACTATTTAGATTCGTGTGTTGCCTTTACAAAGATATCCTATGAAAGGTTTTTAAAGTGAGACATTTCGAAAGTTTGAATTTGTATTGAAAGCAAAAAACTTAATGTAAATAATGTAATGACATTCTCAATCAAATCACTGTTGAAATTCAGCATCAAAGTTAGTATTAATAAAAGATAAATTGAAAAACAGTGAACACTGGAGAAAGTGACCTAAATTTAGTTTGAGCACAGCAGGTTTGCGCTCGAATGGTTGAATGCGACGCGAGCACATTAATAAAGTTAAACAAATCTGAAATAGATTTTTCAGTTTCGTCGAATTTGTTGCGCTCAAAATAAATTTTCTAACAGGCTCTGTTCTGTTGTCGAGTATTTCGCTGCCGCGAAAAGCAGGCCGCTCGCAATCACTACCTCCGATGCCAGCGTTGCCACTGTTTTTTCATTTCTGATTAATTAACGCAATAGCTCGGCGAGCGTCTATTTGCCACTGATAAACGCATTCCGCAAGCAATTAAAGATATGTTATAACTGCAAACATGGATTGCAACACGAATAAGTTTTTTAAATGCCAACTGTTGATGAGAGTTGTTCGATCAGTGAAGCAGCTTAATTCTTCGCAACTTTCGACGAGAATCATTCGAAACATTTGGCGGTAGTTAACGCGAACAGTCGCTTTTTCTTTTTGCGACTAATTCAATTCCCGTTCAATCAATTCGTTCATTCAACCACAGCATCAATCTCGAGGTTTTTTTGCTTTAAATCTAAACAAGATTCGCGAAAGTGGCGAAATATCAATCGTTTTGAGAACAGACAGCTTTTTAGATGCAACACGAGTGAAAAAAGGAATGCAAAGAAATTAAGCGCTTCACTCGCGTCAAAACGCTGACAGAAACGTGTAATTCATGAATTTAAATCGATGCTAATAAGGTTTATAATTCGGTGCACTTTTCATGTATCCATCTGTTAAAATTGACACATGGAATGATGTCTGAAATGAGCGCTGAGAGACAAGTAACGCAATGATCGCTAATTTATAGGTCGCCACGATTAATTGTTTTAAGCGTTTAATTGAATCAAGTATCGCAGAGCTTTACGCTTCGAGTTGTTTGCAATTTTTTGTTCTTTTTTTGCTTGAAAACTTTCGAAAGAGTTGCATTTTCGCTCTGCTTTTGCGGAAAGCGCTGCCAAAAGGAACAAAAGTGATTGTGTTTACAGACTCAAAGTGCATTTGAGAGAAGCAATCAAAATCGAATGAAGTGGGAGCTGTTTGTCTTTTGTATTTTGCTGCCATGCAATCAACAACCACCTCAATGACACGTGTACTGAACGCAGTGTTGAACGATACGAGCTGTTTGCTGCCGCGATTGTCGCATCCCAATCATCCTCCGCCACCGTTTATTGCGAAAGCCGTTCTCGCTGCTTATCGAAACAGTCGATCGAAGCAATAACACGAAAGAGCAGAAATTTTTAATGAACAGCAAAAACATGATCGCGATTCGCGAAACTTTACTTTTTGGAACTGGTTTATAATGCAATCATCTAAATAAGCTGCTCTTCACTCAAACGCTGAGGACAGTAAATTTTTATCGAACTCTTGAACGCTTTGCGATCGCTGAGCTCAGATCAATGCGATCGGCACCGAAAAGTTTTGCAAACAATGCGACCGAAAGCCGCACTCTCGTGGCGGCGACGAGCGCGGAAATCGGCGCGTTCCGAGCGCGAAAGCGGAAAAGTGAGCGCACGAACCGCGGTGCGAGACGTTGCGAGCGGTCGCAACGGGAGGCTGCGGTCGCAGCAAAGAGGCGATTGCCACAATCAACGCTGTTCAAAGTTAGAGGCAAAATGCGAGCGAACGATTGGTGGCCACGAATTAGCATTTCGCGCTCAGCGCGAATGAGAGAGCAGAGCGGACGGCGCGCGCGCAGTGCGCAGAGGGCGCTGCGAGCGGTGATCGGAAGTGTTGTGCATTCGAAGCGTTGAAATTTCCATTTTGCAGTCGGACACAAATCGAAACACGATTCGTTCATCTCTCGCATTCGGAGAGTTGCCGTTTTCGTTCGCCGAAACCGCGACAGTCGACAATAGCGAACACTGGATCACAACTGAGACACGCTTTCGGACGGTCCTCAGACGGAAAACAGTACGGTACGTGTCGGCGATTGCACTGCGATCGCACTGCTCGCCGTCGCTTCGATCACTCGAAGCGCAGAACTCGTGTCAAACACACTGTTTGCTTCTCTCGAATTTGCTGTCAAACGTTGCTCTCTTCTCGCCGCACTCCCCTCGCGGTCAATTCTGCGAACGCATTCTGTTTGTTGCACAAGCAGTTCACTGCTCGCTGCCTTTGCTGTTCGCTCGGCGGCCACATTCCGCTTTCGGGCGGCATTTGTCCTTAAATCGATGCTCACTGCAATCGGAAACGAGTGGCGGAAATTGCTGCCGGCATTGGTGGCCACTCTCAATCCTTTTGTCGAAATCGGCAGTCGAACGAAAAGTGGCTCGTCGCTTGTCGAGTAGTGAAGTGTTGAGCAAACTTCATTTCCGTGACACGTCGACAACAGTGGAATCACTCGACTAACAATTTGAGCGAAGTACGATTGATTGCGAACGCATTTAGGTTCACGTTGTCGACGGCAGCGTTTTTTGGAACGAGAGAAACTGAAATCATTATACGTGGCAATAAGTAGTGTTGTTCGCTTCTTTCGCATTGCCACGCGTTGAGTGCTCACATAACGCTCGTCCGTTCGCTGCCGAATGCGGTTATCGTTTTTAGTGTATGCGTTGATTTAATCTAATTGCTATCAATTACCTTCAATTACAGATCGCGTACTGTCATTTATTGGCCACGTTTAAACGACTATGAATCCGGAAACTATTTCCCAAACTCTGAACGCTGAACATCATCAGTCTGATCTGACGGTGCCTCTAACGATGCCCGTCGGTTCGACTATTGATCCAAATGGTGCTCATCTCTACACTGGTCCTGGCGCGACTGATGCAAGCGCGATGTTGCACGATAGCTCGTACGTTCACAAGCAAGCAGACCGCGATTACCACGTTGACAATGAAATAGTCGCTCCGTCTTACGATGAAATATTTCCAGCTTTGCCCGAAACCGACAACAGCCAGTCGAAGGTAAAAGATGTGGAGATTAAAGCGGAGCCTTGGAGTCAAAAAATGAAGGTGAAGTCATCAAATGTTTCTCAAATATTTCGTATTTCGCCGCATGAACGGCGATTTCGGGAAACTCACGCTCAATTCGGTGATAATACAACGAAAACGTGTGTGGATATTATGAAGCAAACATCGACACACATTGAAACAAGTAGTTCGAGGGATGGTACCATCAGCTTTTTGATTACCGGTAAAGAAGAAAATGTTTTGCAAGCAAAAAGAATGATAGCCTCTGAGTTCAAGGCACAGGACTGTGCTCTACTATCAATTCCAAAACAGCACCATAAATTTATTTTGGGTAAAAACTACAAGAAGATACAAGAACTCGAACAGCAAACAGGTACCAAGATCCATGTACCGAAGCAAAGCGACATGTCGGAGGAGATCAGAATTGTGGGTCCGAAAGATGCAGTCGAAAAGGCAGTCCACGAAATACAGCTGGTTGCAAACGATGCTGCTAGCAGAGCCAGCGAAAGAATCACAATTCCCAAAGTATATCACCCTTTTATTTTAGGACCATTTAATGAGAATTTGAATCAGTTGATGGAGGAAACCAAAGCTAAGATACACATTCCACCTCCGAGTGTCATTAGCGACGAGATTTCGATTACAGGAGAAACTGAGGCAGTGGCAATGGCCAAGCAAAGGATTCAAGAGATTTATGAAGAAAAGCAGAAAAAATGTCAGACTGTGTGCATGGAAGTAAAAAAGTCGCAGCATCGTTACATTATAGGCAAGGGGAGACAAACGCTGCAGGAATTTTTCAAGCAAACTGGAGTTTCAGTAGAGATGCCTCCGATTGAAAGTGCGAGTGAAACAATCACGTTGCGAGGTGAACAGGACAAGTTGGGACCTGCTCTCAAGCTCTGCTATGAAAAAGCTACTAGCGAAATTGAAGTCTCGATGAAAGTCGAGGCATGGGTTCAAAAACGTCTTTCAGGTCCGAAAAAACTCAAACTTCAAGAATATAAGCAAAGTTACCCAAATGCTCACATGCTATTTCTAGCCGAGGAAAACCTCATTAAAATAAAAGGTTCGCGTAGTGAAGTCGAAAAATTGCAAGAAATATTCGAAAAAGACATCGCAAAGATAAAGTCCGAAATCAAAATAAAAGAAATAAGAGTTCATCCGAAATTTCATTGTCATATCATCGGTAAGAGTGGTGCAACGATCAATCAAATACGGGAAGATACCGGAGCTGAAATTCATGTGCCGAGTGAGGGTGGTCACGGACTGCCTTTCAGTGATATGATTCGAATTGAAGGCTCTCCTCAAGCTATAGAGAAAGCTGCCTCTCAACTTAAGGAGATAATTAAAAATTTGGAAGAAAAAGAAAAGGAAATAAATAAGTCATGTACAAAAGAACTGATAATAGACCATCGTTTTCATAAACAACTGATAGGAACAAAAGGAGAGAAGATAAAAGAAATCAGAGATCGATTCAACCAGGTATTTACATATAATATTAAATGACTATTAAATCGATACTTAATAAATGTTTCTCTCTCTATTGAATAGGTAATAATTAGCTTTCCTGACCCGAGTGAGAAGAGTGATAAAGTTACTATTCGAGGGCCGAAGGAAAATGTTGAAAATTGTTACCGATATTTAGCTCAACAAAACAAAGAATTATTAGCAAGCAATTACAGCATCCAAGTGCCTATTAATAAAGAATTTCATAAATGTATTATTGGTAAAGAAGGTGCAAATATTCGAAAGGTAATTCTATTCTTACTCTCTTTACGATTCTTATAATTGCTTTTTAGATAAGAGATGAAACTGAAACGAAAATTGAACTGCCGTCTGAAAGCAATGATTCTGATGTCATTGTAATAACGGGAAGGAAAGAAAATGTTGAGCAAGCTAGGGATAAAATTTTGGCCATTCAAAACAGCTTTTTGAATACAGTTAAAATGGATATTATTATACCTGCCAAGTTTCATAATTCAATTATTGGTGCACAAGGAAGAATAATTCAATCAATCAGAGAAGAATGTGGCGACGTTCTCATTAAATTTCCACCTCAAGGATCAAAAAGCGATAAAGTTTCTATTAGGGGTCCAAAAGATAACGTTATCAAAGCAAAGCAATTACTGATCGAGCTATCAAATGAAAAACAATTGAATAGTTACACTGAAGAAATAAAATGCAGAAGGGACTTTCATCGATACCTGATTGGCAAAAATGGCGGCAAAATAAAAAAGATAAGAGAAAGTTCAGGAGCAAAAATTATCTTTCCTACTGACAAGGAGTTGGAAGAGTCGTCAAATAAAATCGACGTTATTTATATTATCGGTAAAAAAGAGTGTGTGTTGAAAGCAAAAGAAGAGCTCGAAGCTGAAATATCACTCTTAGAAAATACTGTTACCGAAACGTATGCCATTCCACGTAAATTTCATAGTATGTTTATTGTTCGGCAACTTGGAGTTTTGAGACAAATTCAGCAAGAAACTGGGACATACATTAGTTTCCCTGATCGTGAAAATGACAGGGCAAACGAAAACGTAACTATTAAAGCTTGCTCAAGAGAAAAAGTCGAAGAAGCAAAAGCTCGCATAAAGGAGATTGTAGACGACCTTACAGAAATGGAAGTAGTGATCGATCGCCAATATCACAAGGCGCTTTTGGTTGTAAAGGGTCAAAAGATAACAAATTTACAACAAGAGTATGATGTGCAAATTAAATTTCCTGAGCGAGGAGTGAACTTTGGAAACGGAGACGAACCTGAGTACGTTAATGGCAATAATCACATCGGAGATAGTGATAGTGAGCATAGCGAAGGTAGATCTCCACTGCCACATAAATCAGACATTATTACCATTATCGGTCGCAAAAAGAATTGCGAAACTGCAAAAGAAGCATTACTCGCATTAGTACCTATTGAAATTGAAGTTACAGTGCCTTTCGATTATCACAGATTTATTATTGGACAGAAAGGAAAAGACGTAAAAGAACTTATGAACAAATACGAAGTGCAAATAAACGTTCCTCCTTCAAATGAAGAGAGTGACATTATTAAAATTCAAGGTGCGAAAGATAACGTTGAAAGGGCTAAGGCTGCAATACTTCAAAGGGTACAAGAGCTGGATGAGGCAAAGCAAGATCGAATTGCTCGAAACTACAAAGTCGAGATCAGAGTAGATCCCAAGTACCATCCAAAAATAATTGGCAAGAAAGGTAGTGTTATTAGCGGCATTCGAAGCAAGTACGAAGTGCAAATCCATTTTCCTGAGAGAACTGATGATCAGAATCAAACAAACAGCGATCTTATTACCATCACGGGATATGAAGATAAGGTGAATAAGGCGCGAGATGATATAATGGAAATCGTCAAAAATCTTGAGGAACAAATATCAGAAACAATTGAAATCGACTATCGCATTCACCCACGCCTTATTGGAGCTAGAGGCAGGAATATTCGAAAAATAATGGACAAATATAAAGTAGATATTCGATTTCCGCGACAAGATGACGCGAATAAGAACTCGGTTACTATTATTGGACTTGCTGAGGGAGTGGAGGAAGCAAAGGACCGATTATTGGAGTTGGAAGACGAATACGTAAGTAACGAAAGACAAACTCTTTGTGTTTAAAATAACCATTTAAATGTAAACGATTCAAACAGTTGCAAGATGTGGCCGATGAACCGCCATCCTCCAGGTATCAAAATAGCAATAGTGAGAAAATCGCAGGCGATGAGTCACGAGGATTTTTGGTGAAAGGTGGGCCTTGGGAACAAAAGCAGCAAATAGTGCCCGATACGAACAACACTGAAGAGTTTCCATCAATGGGTAGCGAAGCGCCGTCAGAAGCACCAAAGCCATGGGGGCCGCGCGGTGTGGCGTTCACTCCTAACTATCCCAATAATTGATTGAAACAAAATTTAAAGTATAAAGGTTATGAAAAGAGACTATTTTATAACTTTATAAGAAGTGGTAAATATCATGTGTTAATTTAACGATAAATGCATAAACATTGTTAGTGCCTCGACGTGCCATTTCTTGTTGAAACTGTGTTATTCTCGCTAATACACATACATACTCTTTTGTTGTGGGAGATATCGAACAATGGGATTGGGCTTTATGTTTTCCGATTTTCACAAGCATTTGAAAGAAGCAAACGTTCACTTGCGCACATTCTTCGTCGACATTCTCAGTGGTCCTCATGCTGTAGCTGCTGTCGGTTGTTCTGCGGTGCGAATTTTGAACTGCACCAGTTTTAAACTGTTGAAACACTCAGTATGTGCAAGTTTTGTTAAGAGCGAAAGCTAGTTCTCATCATTTGATCATTTTTGTGCGTTATTCTCTCTACATTGTCGTTGTCAGAACTTTGGCCGCACCGAAAAACTCGTGCCGAAAGTGAGCGAATGCAGAAAGAAGTAGTTGCGGCTTCTACAAACGGAACATTTATCGAAGACATTTGTATTTTTTACAGCGATTTTGGTTATTTGATGCTCCGTAAATGTAATTTAAAATTGCTATTTGTAATCGAATTAAAAAAAGTAGAAAACGAGTGCAAAACATAATGTGGAGTGAGCAGTGAAAATCTGCTAATTTACATTTTTTAAGAAATAAAGGTAAAGCTTTATTATGATAAACGCTGTCAGCTAATCCGCAAACACTGAAACGTCTGAACACGAAAAACGCAATGCGATGTGTTCGACGCCTCTGCCTTCGAATGTTTTCGCATACATTTAAGGAAAATTTTCACTGCACGCATTCTTACTTTTCTTTCTAGCTTCGACTCGCGTTCGACGTCGATCTTCCGATCTGATCGCTTTATCCGCATTGTTTTCATCTATTTTATTTCCGCTACAGTCAGTTAAGTTCGCCGATTCGGATAGTTGCTGTGAAAGAAACACTTTAGAAGTAAATCGCTTCTCGCTGATTGGCAATCAGTAACCAAATTTCGAAGAATCAGTTTTTCCATTTGTGCGTGGTAAAAAATTTAGATTCCAGAACGCGAAAATTATAAATAGCAAACGCAGAAATCGATTGATTGGATTGGTGCACCCCGATGAAGCCTCGGCTTCCTAGCGGCGGCATTCCGCGAGTTCGCGTATCGACAGAGAGCAGAAGACACCTTTTTTTGGAAAGCTTTTTACGTCGCGGCGAGCGCAGTAGAAGTGAACTCGTGTAGGTGAGTGAGCCATTCTTTAACCGACAGTGAGCGCAGCTCCAGATATGGTTCACTTGGCTGTCGACCGCACGCAAAACCGCTTCAAGCGATCTGTTCGGTTGCGCGCATCTTTCGCAGTGACCTTAAATTAGACATAAGCGGAGTGATATTTATGTCTAATCCTTATATAACGAAAACTCCGTTTCGACTTCTCGTAGGAGCAGCAAATTAGGCATTCGCTAGTTACTCGCTGCGAAAGCAATAAACAATCGACAGCGAATTCGCAACAACTCCGAACAAATTTTTGTGTGTGTGTATTTATTTGTTCGCTGAGTATAATTTCTCTCTTTGATTCTTGTCGCTATTCGCGTGCTTCTCTTTCAGATCGATTTGCGTCTGAATGAGCGCTTTCTTGTTTCGGATGTGTCGACATCGACGAACACTTGTTGCTCGCCGCTCATCTTAACGGTTCATGCCGATTAATGTTGCTTACGCATCGCCTTCACCCCATTACTTCGCGAAAGTAACAAGGATCACTTCGAATCGCAAAAGGAAACGATTGCGTACACAAAGTAAAGTAGTCAAAAGTAAAGCTCACAGCGGAAGACGAGTTGAGTTTCGCTTGCATCTGGACGATCGACGATTGGTAAATGTTGCCGTAACCGATTTTTACACTACTTTTGCATTCCTTTACAGTGCTTTACGAGAGACGAGCGAAGCGAAGTAACTTTTCTCGTGCTCAGCGATATGCTCACTGATCGGATGTCAAGGATGTGGCATTAAGTTACATTTTCTCTCCGCTATCGGCGACTCGCGCAATGCCGGCGATGCGACAAAATCGGTTATTCGCGGTGGCCGATCGCAGGTCGTGGACGAGCAGCGCCGCTCGTCTCGCGAAAGCGAGCGAAACGTCTTCACTTTTGCGAGACCGCAGATTCGCTTTCTGGTTTCGATTAATGTGACTTATTTCGAGTGACCATTTCTGCGAACGACTTTCGGTTTACGCAATCGTTTTCCGTGATTCACAAAATTGGCGACGCGTTTGTGAGTGTTCAGCAAAACGCGAGAAACTGTATATTATCGCTGCGCTCAACGAAACTTCTGTTTCACCAACTTTTTTCCTCGCTGCAATACGAGCGAACGTCACTTTTCTGCTGGTCTTTCGATAAAATGGTAAGCAGTGCGATATTTGCCACTCGCTTTGCATGTATATAAAGAAACGTATTCAAACCGAAACGAAACGCTTTCGAGGTTTGCTTGTCGCCGATAAAACTAACTTTTGTTTACGTCTAATTTCTGCAAAACTTTTGCTCCATTAATTGAATGAAACGCATTTTCTCTTTCGCTGCTCGAACCCGCACTCGTTTTGTCGCAAGCGACAGCGATCGACAGCAACAGGTCATCGAAATCGCATTTAAAGACATCTTACCGGACAGCGTTAGAGTTGCCGTGTTTACGTCTAATACTGTCAGGTAAAGATGTCTAATATTGCGGCATTCATCGGTTTCTTTCGTCCGACCGTTTTGCCCGCTCCGCTTTTGTCCGCAATGTTCGACGAGTGCCAAAGAAATTGTTTTGGGGAGTGCAGTGCAGCAAGCAGTTCGCATCGCAAACTTCGTCTGCGATACATTCGCCGCTGTGTATTTTCAAAACTATTTTTGCTTTCGAGACCAAAAGCAGCTCTCTATTCGTTTCCGTTTCACGAGCGTTAAAAAACGACGAGAAGAAACTTTTCACGAATAACAGTTTCAGAACGCATCATCATTTATTGACACAGCGAGTGAAATGAAACGCTACACGCTCGGTCCGTCGCGTAAAGCGGAATGTTGTGCGTTTCTTTTTTCGTCTCGAAGCTCATTTTTGCTCCAAATTTGGCTTCGCTTTTTTGTCAAGAAGGCGAAAAAAATCGCAGCGCAAAAAAAACTTTCTCCGAGCTTTGCTCACTTTCTGCCAATACTCGCGCAAACTGCGCTCATTTGCTATTCGCGACTCTGAAAATCACGAATAACAAAAGTGGAAAGCGCAAATTTTCCTTTTCAATATTTTAAGCATTTTGAAACGAGGAAAAAATGGGCGACAAAACAGCGAAATTGTTCGCTGCTTCTTTTCTACCGCAATGTCTAAGAATGTTTGTCACTCGTCGCATCGGCATTTTGCGGCCGACACACTAATTCTCGCTCTCTATCTCGCTCCTCTTAGCATCCCTCGCTCGTCTATTCTCATCTCCGCGCTCAGCAGCCATCGAAAAAGCGAAGCAAATAAACAAAAAAGTCAACAAGCGTAATTTAGCAATGTCAGTTCTGATTCCGATTTCAGCCAAGTTTAAAGATAATTTTAACCTCCGATCGCGTTTGGAAGCGTTTTCTCTGCTCGTCAGCAGTTACACTCTAAGTTTAGGACTACTGCGGTGCAATTGTACCGAAAGTGCAAAAGCCTAAGGCTCGTAAAAAAAACGTTTAGTAATTCGAGGCGAACGCGCATCGCTTTTAAAACGCAAAGCGTATTGCGTTCAATTTATCACTTCAATGATTTATTTCACTTTGAACGATTTTCAAGAAAATTAAAAAAATTGTCAAAATTCTGCTCGCCGAGTTTAGCGCTCGACGCTCTCGCTTTATTCGCCGGTAATAAATTGTTCGCAATTTTTGGCGATGAAAGTGGACTCACTTTTGTAAAGGGTGTTTCTGCGCTTTTAGTAAACTCGCTTCTAATTCGCCGCTCAAAGGTATCGAACACATGGATAATATCTTAAGAGTCGATCGCTTCTCCGAATCACTCGATGCGAAAATAACATTTTCAATGTCGGATGTTAAGTAGCCACCGTCAAACGTCTGCCAAATGAAAAAATATCGAACGCTTAGCTCCTCGAAAGCAAAAGTTGTTCAAATTTACTTTTTCAAAAACTCAGCAAAGTTCCTTCGATTAAGTGGGTGTACGTACCACCCATAAGCTTGAACTTCTCTCTTGTATGTTAAGTTCAGGACGAAATACATTTTTTTTTACAAATTTTCAATCGCAATAATTAACGTCGCTCATTCAAAACGATTTCAGCCTTTCATGTGCATTTAGCCGACTTGTAATGAGAAAATCGTTGAGAGCTTCAAAGATGCCCTGCATAACGCAAAGCGTTCACATTCGACAAACATACAAATGAGAAATTCGAAAAAAAATTTGCTTCTGATTATTTCATCTTCTATTTTAATTGCCCAAACTGGCCCTTCAATTGCCGAAATTCGGATCCGTATCGAGACGAGTCTTTCGACAAGTTTTTCCTGTTTTTTCTTTTCATTTTGCACTGTTTTTCGTATTCAAGTATTTAAAAACTGACAAATTATGGATTCACTCGATTCAGATACACTTTGCGTAGAGGTAACGAACTTTTGCAAGAATAAAGCGAAAACGTAACCACCGATGAAATGAAGAGCTTTGTGATTGCGCTCGCCACGCTGCTCGTAAACGATCATCTCATCAATTGTGACTCTGCTCGCGAGCAGAAAGTGGACATCGTTCACACCGCTATTCGTCGAGCGCAAAATTTGCTCTCTCAAATCAATGAAGAAGTGAAAAATTATCTCGACTCGCAGCAACCGCTGCTGCTGTTCGATGACCAATCGTTGGCCACAACTGCCGAGCCCGAGTCGAGAAACAATGGAATGGCGAAATCGCGCAACGCAACTTTCTCGCTTGTTCTGAAAGATCTGCAAACGCTTGAACAACAAGTGCAGGAAGCAGTGCAAAACTTCACTTCCGACCGGCACTATCCGCATGCGGAAATGCTCCGTCCGATGATTTCGAATATCGCTAATTTGCGCTTGAATCTGTTGAATCTGCAGAATCGATTGCTAGGAATGTCAGTTCTGAATCGACTCGCAACTCAGGTTCAGTCGTTGACAGAAGAGATCGGAAAAGTGATCAATACTCCGGATGCGAATAGAAAAGTGGTGAGAGTGAAGCCGCAGTTAAGTAACGACATGAAACCTATTCTCGACTCTCTGGGATGGGTCAATGATTGATCGCTAACTCATTGAGTAATTTATTTATTTTCTTTTAAAACAACGAATTTTGGGTGAAACGAGTGTCGTGTCAATAAACTTTTATTTAAATTTTGTACTAAAGGGCAGAGTAACTTGCGCTTCTACTGTTTCTTTGCCGATCTTTGGTAAACAGGAATGAACAAGTTAATTAATATGTGCGGCGCGCATTCGTTTATTAAATCGACGTTTTCTGATCCGGCAAGCAGCGGTATGTGCAATTTGCTTTAAATATCATCCTCCGTAAGATCGGTGTCGTCGCTTTGAAACGGATCGCATCCGTAACATGTTCGTTTCACTGCTCGCCAGCACTGCTCGCAGTAAAGCAGATCGCATCCATCGTTGCCGCATTTGCGAAATGTTTCGTCTTCTTTCTCGTCGCAAATAACGCACGAGCTTTTGGCAAACGAAAAGCGACGTAAAAACTTAAAATAGCTCGACGAATGAGCGAGACTTTCAAAGAATCCAGCGTCGACTGAAGCACTCTTGTCTCGAACCAATTTTCGCGTTCTGTGAATCAAGTATCGCAAATAACTCTTTCGCTTCTTCAGTCTGTCGTTGTACAAGTATAATATTCGCTTCTTCTCTCTGATCGGATAGAAGAACGCGCAAATCAAACGACGCAATCTTTGAAAGTACGCTTCGAAGTAGTTGATCACAAAAGAAAGAGCGAACAGCAAATAAATGAATATTATGCTCGACCACTCGGTTACCCGCGGTCGGGGCAAGCATTTCTCGGTCGATGTCAGCGAGCTCAACTGCTCCTCTTTGCTGAAATCCTTGATGATGCTTCGAACCATTTTAGCCATAGTTCCATTACCGAAAACTTGAACACTGATGCTGTGCACACCTTTCTGCTCGAAATCAATGTACGCGTTTCTGCGAAATATTGTCAGCATCGTGGCGAATACATAATCGATGTACAAAATGACGGTAACAGCAATGACCACTGAAAGCAGAATTGCAATGGAAGATTTGCTTTTTCTGCGTTCTTCGGGCGAAAGTCGCATTTCCAAAACGTCAACAAACTCAAATTTTTCGATTCTTTTCAAAGGCAAAACGCACATTTTTGAGTTCGCTTTTCTTCTCGCGTCTATATGACGAAAATAAGCGGTTATATAGACGTTGTCGAAATAAATCTTTCTTAAATACAAATTATGATATTTGTTCGCTCGCAGGAATACCAAGAGAAATATGATCGCCAAGAATCTGTTTAGCATACTGTGAACCCAAACGAAGTAGCGCTTCTTACGATCGAATTGTCTCTTTATTGCTTTCTGTATGTCAGCAGGGGTTGTCATTTCCAACGGCTCGTTTGGTACCACCAATTTATACTGTAGTTCAGCTTTGAAATTCTCTTTGAACTCATCGACCGCCTCTTCAGCGGCATCGAATCCTTCGCCGAAGTTTGGCGACATATTAGGCATCGCTTCACAAGTTCTGCGACCAGCGAGAAGCACGACGAGCTTGCATATGAAAGTTAATTTCATCGGCCAGCAAAGAAGGTAGCCGATCACCGGCAATTTCTTGTAGCATCTTTGTTCCGCATTTTTGAACATCATTCGACATCCTTTTACACCTAAACTGAATATGTTTTCGCAGCGGTACTCAAGTTTTCGACCGTAAACTGCTTGAGATTTCGATTTACCAGATTCTAACAATTCTTGGAAGCTTTGCTCGATTTTCGCGACTCTTGATTCTGATTTTTGCTTCTCGTCCACATAATCGGTGTTCTTTCGCGACTCGTCGATTTCAGTCTCACTTTGCACTTCTTTCTTAAAAGGCAAAAATTTCTCTCGAATCTGATTCGCCTTTTTAGTTATGTTTGGGCTTTCTTTGCCGAAGCCGACAATGATGTCTTTAATTGGCTTAAATATCAAATTGAGTTTGGCGCTCGTGTGATTCCAGTTCAGAGCAAACGTGCAGCCGATCACTCGAAGAGAATCGTACGTGTTGAAAACGATATTTGCGATCGGTTCTCCGACGACAACAGCAAATGTCAACGCCAATATATAACTCCTGCTAATTTTGCCAAAGAATGTTGGAATCACGAGCCAAGAAACCACTCGAAATTGAATAGATAAAGTGTAAACGATGCCGGTGAGCACAGTGATGAAAGCGAGCAAAAAGCTGTCCAAGTCGGGGGGAAAATCAAATTTGCTGATCATTATTTTATGAAACAAAAAACCAATGATCAAACCAATCGGAAACGAAAGCAATCGACGAGTGGCTCTGAATTCTTCTTGTTTTGCTTTGAATAGAATGAAGTAAGTGGTTGGAAATTTGGATTCCATAAACTTTTTAAGCGCATGTTTGGTTCTGTCGAACAATCGATGCCTTCTAGTTCCTATGTGTCCCAAATATTGTGGTTTTCTTCGTAATTTTACCTTTTCTAACATTCTCAAACTTGACATATTGCATTTGCTTTTCGATTTTTCACTTTCGGATGCAACAATGAGCATTTATTTCTAAGCGAATTAGCGAGCAAATATCAAAATATGTAAGCAAAATTCATAAGAATTTTTATTTTATTTATTGAAAATCAATTTTTTAAACGAATTTATACAGCAAATTTTATCAGGTGAATTCAGCTTGTTTTAAGTAAAATTAGATCGAATTTGCCTTGGGAAAACGCTTCTCATTTTAGATTTTGTAATTATTATCGATTACTTAATATAATCCTATAAAATTAAATTTTTTTCTTCGAACATTCAAGGTTAAAGAAATAATATGAAACATGCGATTACTGAGATTTTTCGTTGTTTAGACATTAAACAGACGAAGTATTGAAAAGCAAACATGTCTCAGCCAAATTTACACTTTTAACAAGGCTAATGACAAGCGTATGCGTTAAAGCTGCATTAGCGAGAATTAAGCATTCATTAAGTGAAATTATTTAAGCTTCTTCACTTACACTCGTAAGAACATAATAACAAGAGTGTGATTACTATACATTTCTCTGTAACTAAAAAGGAATCCGAATAGTTGTCGAAATCTCAATTTCCTGGCAGCCTACTTTGCTCGAAACAAATTTCTTCGAGTTCATGTAAGGCCTCTAATTCTGTTTTTTGTCAGTCATAAGAATAAATTTGCTTTCTTTATCATTTTTCAACAGAATCTGTCGGATACTAAAAGATCAATTTTAAGATAGTCAATATTGAATTTGAAAGATGTCTTATCGTAAACACATTTGCTATTTGCAATGTTTGTTTCCAATGTGACTTCGTTGATTTTAAATTAAACGAAATTCGCAAAATTTTAATAAATATTAAATATGATGCGAACGAATATTTGGAAAAATTTCAAAAGAAACGAAATTGTGATCTGACAATTTATAAACAATTCGATAAACAGTCAGGAGATGAATGTAAACAGTGCAACACAATTTACATAAACATTAACCGCACAAATAAAGCGTTTAATCCTGCTAAGCGTCTCAGAAGTCTGTATAGGGAAAGTGTGAAAACGATTATGTTGGGCAATTGTGTCAAACGTTAAAAAATGATCGGAAAATGTAGAAATGAAAGTATACAGGGCGTTCAAAAATTAAGTGATACATTTTATAATGGATTACAAAAGAGAATCAATATGATTTTTATTTCATTGAATCGTTTTCTCAATGCTTTTGTAGAGATGATGAGGTAAGCAGCTATTGTCAAATTATTTTTTGCCTATCATTAAGAATCAAAGTTGGCGAAAGTGCGCTCTCATAGGATTATTACTTTTAAATTTTCAAATTTCTGTTCATAAGTTTTTAAAAATCAAAAAAATATTAAATGTTGAGCAAAGAAACTACAGCAGAAGCTCGTTTTTATGAGCCACTTTTTGCATAAAAAATTGTTCATTAAAACGAGGAATTCATGAAAATGAGGGTTCATAAAAGCGAGGTTTGAGTGTATTTAGAAAAGTAAAATAAAATAAATCAAAGCTAAATAATGTTTGAGGCCTTTTGAATCTTAATTTTACAAAAGCGCCCATTTTTTAAAATTTTTTGAAAAATTTTGTTCGTGTTAAGTTTTACATTGTTGTCAATTAGAAACAATGTTATTCCTATGGAAAGCGATTTTGGCCTTCGATTCAATTGTAAAATAATTTTGTTTAAAAATCGATTATTTTATTGTTGCAAATATGCGGATCTTTAAATGGTAAAAAACAAAAATTAATTAATTGTGTATTTAAGAAGTTATTAGTGATCGAAAAATGCATCAATCGCTTTTTTAACGCCCTGTAATTCATTTATTTTCACTTCACGATCGACTGCTTCATGGTTATCACGCAGCTAAGTCATGTTTATTCACTTTCAAATGTAATAAAAACTTTAACTGAAATATGAATATTTTCAGTTTGTTTTGACGCTTTTTCATGAGGGAGTGAAAAGATTCCAAAAATTTGTCAATGCAGCCGGACCATAGCCGTCGAGGTTGAAGCCGTAACCGGACCGTAACCGAACCGTCATGCCCGTAACTGTTTGGTTTAACCTTAGCGTTCTCAACAAACGATAAGCGTAATTATGCAAAAATCAGTTGAAACGTGATAGAGTACCAGGAACATGGAGATTAAATCTCAATTGCTGAAAAAGCCGCAAATCACAAAATTAGACTCTATCATTGGAGAAACACGACAGAATTCGAGGAAGAATTAAATTTAGGAAGCATATGTTACTGGTTACAGTTTTATCTTTTTGCTGTAATCGTTTTGAAACCTTAGCCGGCGACGCTTAATTTTTGGAATTTGTAAGCGTTTCGAAACCGACAGCCTACGGTTCCGTCTCCAGTTCCATATCTAAAAATCGTAACCACTTCGCTCTCTATTTTCCGTAATACTAAGGTAACGAAACTCGAGATTATTGCTTCAAACCTTTCTCGTCTCACTCTTCCTTCTTTTATTGTATGAGAGATCTGTTCGGAAACAATTAGTTACATTGTTCGCTTTCTTATCGACTTCGCTCTCTCTTATTTCGGTTGAGGCTCGGGAAAACCTGCTGTTTCATCGCTTGTTTCAGGTTCTTAAAATCTGAATTTTTTTCCCAGTAAATTCCCTCTACAATTCGTACAATGAAGCTAAATATTAAAACTCGCTTTGTCGCAATTGAATGTAAAACTAAGCAAATGAGCATGAATTTGTTGTACAATTGCGATAAAAGTGTAAAAAACAAGATCACCAATGCTTATTCATTTGATCAATAACGATGAGAGAGTGAACATTCGAAGAAAATTTGAAGAAGCCTATGTCCGAGAATTTCCGCGGAACAATAAAAATAGCGAAATGCCAGATGAAAACTCAACGAAGTTCATTTTAGTTTGCTTAGCTAATCAAATAAATTACAATGAAAATAATCTAAATTTAAACCAGTCATAAATAATTTAAATAGAATGATAAGAAAAACTCCGACAGTACAAAATTACCCGATTTTACTCTTTGAGAACAATTTTAACCACTGAATCGACTTTTACAGTGTTTATTGTTCGACATCCATCATAAGAAATATTTTTCATCGATGAAATATTGACCACTTAGGAAAATTTCCGAAGAACCGAGTTGATAAAAAACAAAATGATCGGCGTTTGGTAAACGATTTATTTTAAGTGATCGCGGACAATGAAACCGCATTTGTACATTTGGACATTGAAATGACAAAATGAAGATACAAAAGCAAGATTCTATCAACAGCCGCGGAATTGACTGAAATAATTCATTTTTCTCTTTTTTTTCATATTTGTGAGTATCTAAAAGTTCACATTACATGTTGGAAGTTCTAGGTTAACGAACATCTAAAAATAACAATTGACAGTTTGAATAAAAGTGTTTTGATTTGAAATTATTCAAAATATGCGGAAAAGCACATCTTCTCGGTAAATTCAATAAGAGCTCAATGGAGAAAACATTTAGAAAATAATGATGCCAAAGAGTTTGGCCGAAATTAAACTTTCTAAATTGTGCAATATTGAATATAAGGATTTCAGCTTGAAAAAGAAAACAGTGTACGCACTCCCGACAGAAAAAGTATACTACCGCGAAAAGAATACTTTCCTGCATTTCATTTCACAATTGATGAGCTTTGTTTTATTGTAAACAAAAACGTGGTTTCATTATTGAGAACAGTTAAAA
>NCKU01000825.1:0-32880 GCA_003675995.1 Dinothrombium tinctorium | reverse complement strand
CATAATACTTTGGAAGCAAATTTTCACTCCCCTAATTGTTGTTATAATTATTATTCATATCACTGGTAACTAGATCAAAATATTCACTATTTCTAAAATATTGCCGACTGTATCCAATAGTGAGAATAGTTCTGTTTCGATTTTGCAGCTGTTGTTGTTGAATTTCGAATATATAACGCGAGAGTAAATTGCAAAATAAGCAATAGCAAACAGTTTTTGCTGCATAAATCAATATATTTTCTAAGCTAAATTTTGCTTCAAGATAATATCTCACGTAGAAAGCGGCGAGAATGCAGAGCGCGAGAAACGATATGAAGTAAGCTAGTCTAATTATTTTAATAACTCTTATTTTCTTTTTGATGATTGAATAAATTATCACTGCGAAAACCAAATCGGCAATCAACGAAGTGAAACAAACCAATTCAACACTGAATCCGTTTCGCTTGATTCCAAATAATAAAGCAATTTTTGAAACACCAAATTGTATTATATTTAGCAGTATTAAAATCAACTTTAAAATTGTAACAATATTCATCATGATTGATATTGACTTTTTCAAAAAATAAAATTAACTTGTGACAGTACATAAAACAACATTTGAAAAGCAAAGTTTACCTTTTTTTACTCACTGACGCAGTTGTTCGAGTTTCAAAGAAATCGAAAATGTTTGAGCGTTTTTGCGATAACCGTGCCTTTTCACGAGAAATGTATGGGAAATGTAACGTTTCAAGTGCTGTGTATATACTAAATGCATATCATTTTTCAAAATGATTTCACTTTTTTGCCTCTCGAGAAAAAGCGATGCAGTGAAAAAAATTGACTGCACAATAAGCAAAACTCTAAAACTCGAGAAAAATTTCTAACACGAGTTGCAACTATAAAAATCGAACTAAAAAAATAATAATCAACTGATGAAGCCATTTTACATTTTTAATATTTTTTTGTTTCGTTATCTACAGCATTTGAATTTCGAAATTATACATGCAAATAAAACAGCTTATTAACTAATCTGCTCAATAAGCATCTTACATATCTGTTTACAAATTGCAGAAATTCAATCAACGTTCTTCGTTTATGCAACTTTCTAGCCTTATGCTTAAGAGTAATTTTAGAAAATTAATACGTTCACATTTGAAAGTACTTTTTAATAGAAACGAAAAATGAAAAGTTTTAAATTACACATACTTGCAGCTGGTTATTAAATAGAAAATTGTTTTTATTCAATCTGTCAATCAATAATTTCAATAAACTTGAAAGTAATGAAAAAATTTGTTTTTACTTTGTTTGCTTTATATTTAATAGAATTTTATGCTTGCAAAAGTGAGCTTATGATATGTTTTATTATTTAATTATCATGTTTTGATAACTTTTTTATCAATATCTGATAAAGGTGAAATTTATTGGCGCTTTGGTCATTCAAATGATGTTGATGGAAATAATGATCTGTGGAGAAAAATGTTAGATTGTCTGAATACATGTCAGAAGGAAATTCAACCACGCTATACACGATATTTAAGCGCCGCAAACTGTTTGTACATTTGTGATAAATCGAAACCACCTCTTAATGCCAGATTTCGAGAGCAACCGATGAGCGTTGGTCACCCTGGCTTCTTGTATGAATTTTGTAAACAAGTCCCACACCCAATTATAAATGAGGTAAATTTAGATTTCGATTAAAAGCCATTGCTTAACAAGAATGAAATATTTCTAAAAATGTGGCCAATAATATTCATTTTAAAAATTAAAATTATATCAAAAGTCATTTATTGATAACGATGTATATTTAATCGTAGAAACAAAATGTTAAAAATTTTTGTGTGAAATCGTTTCGCTTCACTTTGAAGCCGGATGAAATGCCAAATCCTAATGATGATGTCAAGCTTTGGTTGCCTAAACGTTTGCTTGAAAAGCCGTCAAATCAACATTGGATCCATTCCATCAGCGTCAAAGATGCGATTCCTGTTCATGGCAATGCTTATTGGACATATGGTGGTCTCGTCGACAAAACAAAACATACGATGTCAACGACAAGAGCACCTTTTAATCAAAATATTGAGCTATTCGATAAAGGCGAGCAAGTTCCTGATCTCCTTCCCGTGGATGTTGATTTTGCCAGAGATTTTCATGCATGAAATTTTTTTTTTCTAATCTGACGCAAATTTTTGTCAAAAAAACTTATTAAATCATCAATGAAATTTTGAAACATTCAACAGCTTTATTTGCTCATACTTGAGACATACTCAAGAGCTGCATCTCGTTATTAAATTATTTATCTTTCATTTTCACGGTTGCTTTGTCTAAAGAGGAAAAATGAATGTTGTGATGATAAAGAGAATGAGAGAGATGAAATAAGTGATTTAAAAGCACAAACTAGTGTATCTTATATTTGATCATCTTTTTATCATACAAATCAAAAAATTACTCTTTGACTAAGACACAAAACAGATTATATTTTCCGTGCTTTTCAATGGAGTCATTTTAAACACTTTCTTTAAAATGAAGCCTATTGACGGTAAAGCGGTACGAATGTTAGATCATTTCATTAAACTTATTAAAAGTATTGAACCTTTTTGCATCATCTAATTACACTAATTTTTAGTTTTTCAATCATGTGAATTATACCTTTCTAACTTTTGTTTGTTTTGTCTTAAGCCCTGATTTATTATCATATCCCTTATCACCCATTTATCAAACTTTTACAAGTTAATGATTTTTAATTTGCTTCACCAAACTTACTACAATTAAAATTTTTAATTTACCATGATAACAGATTCTATTGTACCATTCCAATGGCTACAAACAACTCAAAATTATGTGAAAAAAGTCTTAAAATGGCATTTAAGAGAATTTACTTTGTGTTATCAATTTTGAGCGTCTAAAAATGCAAAAGAATTGCAAATAAAACTTTAATAATAATAATAATAAAATCTTGCATTTTTTAGGATTTGATGCTTTAGTCTTAAAAATTTATCTTCGACTCTTGGTGCACTAATTCTTAATAATTTTAATCCATTACTTTAAATCACAATTCTAATCGAATTTCAATTTTTGTTAAAGACGTGTTTTAAAAGATAAGTTCTAGGGAAATGGGTAAAATTTATAAATTATCTGTCGACTATAACATAACATTCCAAAGTTTAATAGTTTTTGAATAAGTCATCTATGATATTAATTTGATTTGATTACGTGTGGATTCTTTTTATGCGTGGAATTTAACGCTTTCTTTTCTTATCAAATGAAATTTAACCCAGCTCAAATGGTGAATTTAGATGTTTGGAAAGATAATTTAAAAACAGGAGCATGTTTACCGATCTGTATCAACGACTGTGTGAGTTGAAAATAAGCGTAAAATGAAGGCAATTAAAGATATTCAAACTAAAAATAAACAATTTTAAAACACGTTTAAAAGATTAAATTCAAAAAGTTGAATATTTGCGAAATAAATTTCAATTTTTCGCTTTTTTGTAAATTGAAAATAATTGGAAAATTTATTAAATTTAAAATAAGCGAACTGTGAATGAAAAAAGTTTTGAAAGCGAAGTTTTTTAATGCTTTTGGATTCATTTCAAATAATTTCGCTGCAAAAGAGTCAAAAATAGTTTGTTGTCGTCAAGCAAACTCGTAAATTGTGCACTTTTCTTTAAGTTTGCTTTATTAAAATGGTTAAAGTAATGGAGTTTACTATTCCAGAAGAAGATTTCGAAAGCGATGAACAAGAGTTGATGTTCAATGCCAGCGATGGTTGCAGAGGTAATGATGATCAGTCAGATTCTAGAAGTGATGTGAAAGGTAAAAGTGACAATAACGAATATGGTGAGAAGATGTCTAGAAACGCAAGAAAGCGAAAGAGAAGAAAAGAGAAGGAGAAGGAGAGGGAAATGAAAAAGAATGCAACTCAATTGAAAGGCAACAAAACGAAGCAAACTGCTTTAAATCGCGATTCGAGTGATGAGACTGATAAAGAAGACGACACAACGAAAGGGTTCGGCTTTTGCTGCAAACTTATTTGCATTATTCTAATATTAATTTCTTTGATTGGCATTGGATATGTTTTGTACACTGCAATTGATATAAGCGGGCAAGGCGATGGCTCAAAAGCAGATGTTGCTTTTGTCGAACACTCGGCTGAAAACATTGATTTCGATGATAACCTTTTTTTAAGTGATCAAATCTTATCGAACAGTGAAGATGTATGGGATGGTTACAACGATGCAAATCTTGAAAAGGATGCTGATGCAAACAACAAAAAGCCTTTTCCCACCAAGGAAGACGAATTTGTAAAATATAATGAGTTCGAAAAAACTTATGATCACAATGAATTTTATGAGATTGAAAACGAAGAACATACCACTAAGCACACGGTAAATGATGTCACGCAAACTGGAGATAATTTTCATTCATCATCACAACCGCAAGACGAAGATTTCGAATTTTACTGGCATACGCCAACTCATGCACCACGAGAAAGTGTAGAAATAAACGAAGATACAAGCAAGGATGAATCATTTGATCCGTTCATTGAAGAAATTGAACCGTCCACAACTTCGGAGGAGCCGCAAAACTTTTGGAATTGGGCTTTCGTTGACAATAATGAAAATGAAATAGAAAATAATGGACATAATGCAAATGAAAATTCCGCGGTTGAAAATGATCTCAATGAGCAAACAACAGTCAATTACGATTCATATGACAAGGTTGAAAATGCGAGATTAATAGCTGATGAATTGGCTAAAAACGAGCCTCCTCTTCACCCAGTGGATTCGAAACAGAATGTTTTGAATGAAGCTGATGAAAGTGAATTTTTCGAATGTCACGCAGTAGACGACGAAAATGCTGAAAACGATGCGAAATGTAAAAAGAACGATGCTGATGCTCAACAAGCAAAAGGTAGACTCATTTCAGAAGACGAGGAAATTTATTTATGGTAGTGCTATTTAAAACTTTAAACCCGTAATTTTGCTGTTGAATGATTTCAAAATCGTGTCTATCAAATAAAATTTCATCCTTTTAGAAAATAATCGATTTTCATTTTGCGCAAAACAATAGTAAGTCAAGAAATAATTTTTGTTTCTTGTTTACTATTTGTTTTTCATCGATTGAGAACGAAAAATATTCTGCTTTCCATTAGCAAATGCTCAAGCGCTGAATACAATTACTACTTAACAAATTAAACATCTAATGAACACCGAAAAGTTTAGGCAATTTAGTTGTGAATTAAAGAGTATCATGGAAATAGCAAAATGAGTTAATTTGCATGAAACAATCATAATTTAATTAATATAATTGGGTCGTAAAAAACTCAAAGATGGATGGAATTAAATCATTAGTTTTTTTACTAATTTCATGTTTTTTGTTCTTTTTATAAGAATTGAATTTATTTTACTCGAATGTACCAAAATTAATTATTTGCTTTTTGCTTTTTTGCCATTTGTTTCGTTCAAAAATAAAATTAGCCTTTCAAAACTGGAAGCAATTTTACAGGCGATTTCATTCGTAACTAACATTGATCTAGATAATAGTTACAGTAAGAAGATTGTTAGTGTAATGCCGCAAAAATGTGCCAAACTTTATATGAACGTGGAAAATTCATTCAGTTAAGCAAAATAGTGGCCAAAATTAAATGCAAAGTGAAGCATTAATGTCACTTTGTACACAATCGTTTGAAGCGGACAACTAAGAAAACGATAGGTTAAAGGTGAAAGAAGTGATTTAATTCAGGAAAGAGTATTTGGAGATGCAATGCGAGGGGAGAGCGAGCAAAGCGAAGTACGAAAAACGAGCGCTTTTGTTGTGGTAGCAATTACTTAATGTATTCGCACATTTTAAAGACTCAAAGCACGCACACTTATTTTTGCATTATTTTTGCTAACCCGAGAGTTGAACTAAATTATCATAAAATGAAGTGAATCTTTTTTCTTTCACACAGAAAAGAGAACAAAGGTCGAAGTATGCAGTGGTTGTTCAATATTGAACATTTCCATGTTCCATAGTTAAAATTCTTAGACGACATTAAGTTAATTATATGTTCAGGGTTTACTTAAACCCTTAAGCGACGAAGTGTTTTTAACGGAGTATTCACTCAAAAATAATTTCAATAAATACCTATTTTCGAGAAAACGTTTAATCGTTTGCGTTAAATCGTCGTTGAATTTTTTAAAGTTAAAAACATCATTTCATTTCAGCGAAGAACAGAATATTGATCAGATCACATTAATCGTTCATACCATTAGCTAAGTGCGCAAAACTTTTTTGATTTTGTGTCCTCTTGATCTGCTTTTCATTCTTTCTTTTACTCCAATGTAATACGATTAGTATACGATTTTGTTGTCAGTTCACGTTTCTACTTCAATATCAAATTTAAATGCGAAAATATTGAACAGTAGCAAAAAAGTTCAATAAATCACAAAAGCATTTTGTGTACAAAAAATTAACACGCCCAGAGACATGCAAATTTCTCCACGCGTCGCACACGCCGCTTTACAGGGTGTTTACGTTTTTATGAACAAAATTCGAGTAAATTTTTGAAATTGAGCAATTAAACGAAATAATAGTTGAATTTCGGCTTTGAACTTTCGCTCCCTGTTGCTCCATCTTGAAAACTTTTGTGTTTTCGAGTACGTGAAAGCGATTAAATGATATGTAAATGATATGATATTTGTGGAGAATTGAGGCAGCAATCGAAATGAAATTGAAATCTCAATTTTCAAATAAATAAGAAACTTTTTTGAGTAACTCCCAAAATGACCGTATTTTTATTTCTACTTCTCTTTTATTTTTTCGGGAAATATGGGCGATACCGAAAATCGAGCGTTTGTATACCATTTCTCTCTGTGAATAGACCCCACATAACGAAATTTTAATGTAGCTGTATAATTTTTTCTGCAAAATTTTCAAATTCAACATTTGTACTTTTGCAAGTCGTGCTTCAGTTTTTATTTTCTTGCACAAAAATAAGAGGAAAAATCTATAAACCTTTTGCTAAATTATACATGCAAAACGGTCGAAAATGAGTTACTCGTCGAACAAAGACGAGAAATGAAGACGAAACGATGAAAGAGCGGAGACAAGCGTGATGTTGTATCGGTACTTATGATGCGATTGTACCTGAGCAATGGTGAGCATGAAGAAGCAACACGTAGAACATACGTCGTAGGTATTTCTTTTAAAATATCGGTTATAAATGGGTGGTCGGTGAATAAACATTTTTTCAACGGCGATCATTTCTCAAAGAAGAAATCATTTTTCGTTGAAAGTGAGAAATAAGGCGAATTTCATACGCTCGCTAACAGCCGAGCACGTAAAAAACAATCATTTTTTCGCTTCACTCGTGTAATTACGATTGCGTAATACACAACGTATGAATGTGTAAAGAGAAACTGTAATCGAAATGACTTAAAACGAAGAGTGAGAGAGAGAAGGAGAGGGAGAGAAGGCGAAAGGAGGTAGAAGAATAATAATCGAAAGTAGAGGAAATTAGCTCCTCGTTTTGCGGTGGAATTTTTGTGGTTCGACTGTGTAGGAAACAGTGGTCACGAAAAATATTGTTGTTTCTCTCATTTTTCTGAGTCAAAATTCGAACGAAAAAGGTGAAACATTCGCCGATTGCGAGAAAAAGCAGTCAAGAAAGTGGCTTGCGTTCGTTTAGCTTTTAATGGCTGAAAAAGAAGCGAAACCTTAATTGAAGAATATGATGCAAAAACAATTAACAATTCAGTACACGATTGTTGTAGGCGTTAATTTTTTCGGTTAAAAAACATGTAACACGCTTGTCTAGTAAATAAGCTCGAAGTGAAATGTTTGTGAAATTCGACGACGTCAGAAATGCGAAAATTTATTTTCTGTAAGGAGGTTGTACCGTACTAAAAACTTATGTCAATTTACGTTAAATTACTCGCAATGATTGTTATCGCTTCGCTTTTTGAAAGTCATTTTTAAACACTGTATTTAGCTTGTTAAAATTGAAAAGTGATATATTGGATTGTTTCGACTTGATAAGCGCGGATGTACAATTTACTCGTTTTTATGAATGTTTTTAGCCTCCGCTTTGAAACAAATTGTTCATTTTTTAAAATGTGATGCGTTTTTCTTAAATTTTTACTTTTCGATAATTTTTTGTTGAAATTTTTTAAAAGACAGATATTTGCAAAAATTTTAAAAGCATTTTTACAGTAGTTCATTTTTCTGCGATTGTGTCATTAAATTATATTTTGCGAGTTTTTTTCGCTTCGTATTGCTGCTGCAATTTACTATGTCGTCGTCAGTCTCGAGTTCGTACTTAGAATTTTAAATTTTGCTCCTGTGAAACTTGCGAAAAATTACCATATTTTTTTGGTTGAAAATATCGTTCACGAATCAACAGCAAAGGTAAAATTTATCATTCATTACCTTGGTTTAAGTCTCACTATTCATTAACTGAAATTACTTAATTTTTAAAAACTTGTGGCGGTAATTTTGATCGTATACTGTAATTATAATTGTTGTTTTCTTCTCATTACTCAGTTGGGTTTTTTAAGTAAACTTTTCTAGCAAAAAAAGTTCTTGCAAAAGTTTTTTCAGGCTTGAAAAAATATCGAGCTAAAGTGTAAATAAAAATTTCCCTTCATTATTCACTTTAAGCAATTAATAAAGGTTAATTCGTTTGAAGGAAATGATAATGCGAAATCAAACTAAACTTAGCACAAACTTCACTCATTAAATTAGCTCTTGTGAAAAAGTGAAAGCAATGAAACTTTAACTCTTTTTGGGTCACACACTAAAATTTCTAATAAGAAAATGAGAAACCAATTTGCACGATTGTTTGAAAAAAGAAATACAGTTTCAATCGTTATGCTAAAGTAACGCTAGAGCTTGATGATTTCCTCGACTGCTTTGAGCAAATTTGACTACATTTTAAAATAAATGACTGAAAACATGTTTACAGAGAAAACGATAGTCTTATTAACATAAACATTCAAATATGTATGTAAAGTTATAATACTACACGCATATGTCGAATATTATACACATGCAAAGTGTAGTAAAATTATTTCAGAAGATAGAGTCAAAAAATTAGTACTCATTTCAATATACGTGTATATTAGCGAAGCACGGACCATTCATTATTTGCCTTAAATTCACATCAATTATGATAATTCGATCGGCTTTTGCTTAAACTTGAGACAAATTTTTGGTTGATATAATTTTAATTTTTTTCTCTCTCTGTTTTGAGCTTATTATTCATTGTGACGACGCTCGTTTCTCAAAACCAAGTATTCGCAAAGGATGTCGAAATACAGTGTTTTTCTTCACAGATGTTGCTCGTTCCATGTTTAATTGCTCTTTTCGAAGCGCTGCGAAAAATTTTCGAGTTTTTATCGCTTAACAAAGACACTTTAAATGCAAAATATGAACATTTTACTGTTTACGCAGACAATCCCTGGAAATTAGTGCACTCAAAACATTTTCAGCCGCTCTTAAATTTATCTCTTCAATTTTCACTTTTTCATTTGCTCTGATTTCAATCTGCGGACAGAGATATTTTGTGGGGCAGTAATTTAAAAATGCAAAAAAGCAAAAACCTATAGAGTTGAAGTGGACAGGAATTTGATTTTCTCTCATCAAATAGGAAGTTAATTCACTTCGTTTTGAGCTCAGTTTTGAGTTTGATTTACATTTTAAGAAATATAAAGTTTATGAATTTTCATTTTTTCGCTTTTTACGAGAAAATTCAATTTTTTCCTCTTTGCAAAGTGAATCGCGTATGAATTTTGATGATTTATAGAAAAATGTGATATCTTTCAATTAATCATTTGTGAAAAAGATAGAAAAACGCGATTTCAAGCAGTAAATCAACGTAAGTTCGTTTCAATCGAAAGTAGACTTCTTCTTTCGCTGCGTATCAAACTACACGCGTATGCAACGAATGCTTGCTTCTGAATTTTGATTAATTTCACCATTAAATCGCGATATTCAAAAGAGATGAAAAAGTAAAACGATAACTATCGTCAAGTCATTTACATTCCAACTTTTTTCGGCGAAAAATGAGTTATTACTGTTAAGGACAAGTGAAGAAAAGTTTCGAGGTGAAATGAAATACAAGATTCAAGCAACAATCATCATATAAATTGGCAATTAGCTTTTTTGTCATTTCAATTATCAATTAAGAATCAGCGAGAGCTTCTACGCATTTCGAACTGCAGACTTTTGATTACGAAAAATTAAAATCAAGTGCAAAAAACATGCGAAAAAGAAAAACTTGGCCAGCGTATGATCAGTGATGTATCCTGGTTCACAAATTAACGTTTAATTAATAACTGCCGAAAAACAGGAGCTTTGTATTAAAAAAGCTCACTGCAAAACGTGAACGAAAAGAAAAGCAGAGTGCGTTTTGCACGAGTCTAACTGCACGGAAACTCATTGCGAAAACCGCGTCACGAAATCTCAATGAAAATCGGCCGCAAATCCGCGTTCCATCTATTTACGTGTTTATCACGATATAATCCGGTCATTCTTTGGTTTTTATTTCTACTATTTTTTCTGTGTGCCCAAAAATCATAATTCGTTTTCGCTTTCTTTCATGAAGCAAAGTTTAAAAATCACTACTTTGTCACAGACACACGATATTATTTCGAAGAGTGTCGTTAATCAATTCTTCGTAGAGAAAGAGTTCGATATCGCTAAATCACTGACACGAATTGACAATTGTCAGAAGTGATAAATTAAGCCGTCGCCGTTCCGAGCGACACACGCTTTAATTTGTCATCTTCAGACTATCGATTTTTGTGAAATAATCATCATTTCCAAAGAGGAGGTTTTTGAAAAAATTGAATACAGCTGCATCCAATGTAAAAGCCATAGAAAATAATAAATCAAGCGACATACTAAAATAATCACTAGCAATTATTATTTAACCGAGAGATTATTTGCGAAAACGAAAGAGCCGACAGGTATTAACGTAAGTTTTTTGCATCACTTTTTCAGAAAAAGAACTTTTTTCTTCAAAAAGTTGGGGGGAATTAAGGAAATGCTTTGCTTTTACGAAATTTCGTACGACTTTTTCGACCGAAATTTGCGAATTTTTTCCATACAGCTTTTGAATAATGATTTAAACATATACGTATCAAAAAATTAAACTCAATTATATGCCGCGCTGGTAATTGTAAGCCACTCGGATCGTCGCCAGAATTGCATTTTGCGTGTAGAAGCAACTAAAAAATATCGGCTGGCGATCTCGTAAAATTCAAGTTAATAAAAGGATTACACAAGCTACGTATGAGAGAATTAAGTTTCATTTTCGCGATTATTATTTCTCTAAAATATTATTTTGTCTGTCTAAAAATAACTTTTTTTCGAGTTTTTCGAGTCAAAACACAGAGAAAATTTCCTTCGAGCAAATTACACACATGGGCAACAAATTTTATTTAATCATTTTAATTTCGTCGCCTGCGAGCATGATTTTTATAGGATCGACTTACATGGTTGCAATTGTTGCAATCGTTTTTCAAGCAGGACGAACAAATAGCGAAAAATTTCTTAATTCGTTTCGCAAATTCATCTGAACTGAAAAATAAGCAAATTTTTAATTTTAACTAAATTTATTTTGAATTTTTCTCTGAAAAGAAGAACAAAGAAACTCGCGATGATTGTTTCTTTTTTCACAGACAATCAATTTCTGTACACAACCAGAGCACGAATGTATATTTTTGCTGATGCGTTGTTTGTATGTGCGAAGTGAATAAATTACCGTTGCTTTGATTTATTAATGGCCAATTTGGTCGCTAATAGCAGTTAAAACATTTTTCGTGACTGCTTTACTTTTTGCAGCCGTGATTTTCAGCGAAAAGCGCGCGCGACACATGCGGATAATTTTGCGAAACGGCAAACGATTAGCCATAGGCAGATGATGCTGTTTCGTTGACCACGTTCGTGCCGCTCGTTTTCATTTCTAGAAGCAAACGTTTGACACGATAAAGAAAAGTAAGTTACTTTTGCAAGTTTTCTTGAAACCATAGAAATGAAAGCTAGAAATGAAAATTATGAAAAGAGCTGTTTTTTCTGAAAACGCCTGTGTGCGCCAAAACTTAATCAAATTTTCACTCGAATGACACTTTTAAAGCAACCTATGGTGTGAATTATCATATAGCACTTGAAATTGACCCCCCAAAGGGTAGCTTTCCTTTTGAAAGCGTATGCGAGAGATGGGCGATGCTGACTAAACAGACACACGCCAAGCCCAAGAACGACTACTTCATTCAGTGAGTTGTAAATCGCCGCGGTGATGTTTCGTGTTTTTTAATGACAATTTCAGAAACGAAATCTAAAAAGTGGCTTTCGATGAAAAATATCAAATTTTTATAAAGAAATGCAAGTAATGAATTTGCAATGAGAAGATTGTGCGAAAGAGAGAAAGAGAGAAATAGAAAAGTACAGCGTGCAACCGGTAAAGAAATCTCATCCATATTCATAATGCATCACTCGCTTCTAATCCGCATAATAGGGGTACACAAGTCTCGATTAGCCGATTACATTATTAATAACGAACCATCGCTCGCTGATTGCATCAATGAAAACTCGGATCTCTATTTTTTCGGCCGCGAAAAAATAGAGAAGCAAAAGCAGTCTGCTCACGATTTTCGCTCACTAAGAGCGAAATGATTATTTTTGGTTCACTTTTTGAAAAAGTTGTAATAAATTCGTTAATTGCTAAAAATTACAAAGTGTTTTTTTGCCGCGAAACGGTATGCTTCTTTCTATAGACTCGGCGAAAAGTTAAGCGATATTATGAGGACATTGCATACAGTTGCTTCATATACACATAGAATACAGTATACATACACACGAACACACCTCAATCATCCACCAAACATCGGTTTACCTCACCTCATACCTTACAGCCGATTTCGACCATTGAATACCCGCGCGTTTGTTACCTCCCCGCAAAAGAAGCACAGACCGCCCTTCAGGCCTTCGATGGTATCGCAATTCGCCCCGAGAAAGAGTTTATATGCAAGTTTGTGTCAGCAGCCGATTCACAGTCACACAATTTGTTTACTCACGAGCGGACACACTCTCTTCTTCATTCTTATCTGTCGCAAGTAAAAATCTATTCATGTGTGATATCTGCGAGAACTTTCGCGGGGAACAATTTTTTCAAGACCTTAACAGGTATGTTACGTATATTTATTTACTTTTACTTTCATTGTCACTGTGATATATCGCCTTATTTTAATTACAGTGATTCATTTCTATCAATATAAACATTTCTCGTGTAGCGTGCAAATAAGATTACTCGTTTCACTTAGTTGTTAACGCTGAGTTTGAATTAAGTAATTTATCTGCTGATTAGTTTAGTATTGATTGTCAAGTTGTGTTAGTTTAACATTTTTCGTTTACTTGGTTGGCAAAAATTAATTAAAAATCTGAAATTATCGTAAAAACTTTAAATTATTTTAGGTGCGATAAATCGAAAGAAAAATCGCTACCATGTGCAAAATGCGACATCGGACCTTGTAAGCAAGATATTGAAGCAACTCGTTGTATAGTACAAATGAACGAAAAAGTAGTCCACGATTGCCCTAGATGTGGACTTAAACCTAGCCAACAAATCAATATGAACACGAATTTACCAACACCTCCACTGACACCAACTCATTTATCACCTGCATCGAGTCCCTACGCAATGCTACCGCATTCGCCTCTTTCATCGCGCTCATCAGCAACACCACCCGCAACTACATCAATCGCGCCTGCAACCACGATCAGCAGCGCACCGCGACCGGAAAAGAAGCGTTTCGACTTCGCACATTTGGCCGAATCCGCTACCGCCAAAGATGATTGTTCGCAGGAAGCCAATAATAGCAGCCACATTTTGCACTCGATTGCATCACTTCGATTGCATAATTCATCGCTGATTTGTTCTCCGCATTTCTCGTCGCTGGTGTCATCAGTGTACACAAATTATCCACTTGTGTGCGGCAAAGCGCAAGAAACATTACAACGAGCGTATGGACAAAGGTATAGCAAAAGAGAAGCGGCAGCTTTTTAAAATATATTCTACATTTACCTGTAATGCCTTCACGTGTGATTAGTGCTTAAAACGGTAGTAATTGAGAGGCAACGAAACGAAAAAATTCCGTGAAAAACGAATTTCAAAGTCAAATTTTGAGCAGTTACGATTAGACAAACTTTAAATTCAGATTAGTTTTGGAAAGAAAGAAAGCGAGCAGCATCAGAAGTGGAAGCAGAAGCTTTCAAAATTATAGCCTCTTAAAAATGAAAAGAGTGAAATAATTTTGCGAAAGCAGATTCGCCTTTTGTTTGAAAGGCGTATTTACTAACAATCGGCGAAATGAATGCTGACAAATGTAAGATAGAATTGAGTGCCACTCATTGATATGGAAATTGGCTGCGTTTACAAAAGTTGAGAATCATTTTAAAGCGAGAAAACAGAGTGAACGCGAAACACGAAACCCGAAGTGGCAGCAATGTTTTTGGCTATTTTTGGGTTAATGGCAAAAATGGTAAATATTGGCGCCTAGCAAAAAAGGAGTTAAATGAAGTTAGTTTCGAACTCATTGAAAATAGCTGAGCTGTGAATAATGAACATATAGTTCGCTTCTTCTTCTCACGATTTGACTAAAAGCGAAATTATTTGGAGAAAAAGTTTCAGCAAAAGCGGCGAGCAGCGAGCGCAGCCGAACTTTAACAAATCCGTAAATCGCTTTAAATTATAGGTTTTAGCTAAATATTGTTTTTCCCTTTCCTTTTTTATAGTGTCGGAGGCATGCGAATGCTAACAGGACCGTCGTCGTCGACAAACGTTACCTCGCAGCCACCTATTCATAGCCATCGATCAAATTTCGGTTTACCGACAACCTCAGCTTACTTGCAACCGTTGAATCTATCGCAAAATATCCCAGTTTACTACCTGCCCGAGGGACAGCAGCGAACGTCTTTCAGGCCATCGCGAGTATCGAATCGCCCCAAGAAAGAGTTCATTTGCAAATTTTGTGATCGTCGTTTCACAAAATCATACAACTTGTTAATTCACGAACGAACTCATACCGACGAGCGACCGTACAAATGTGATATTTGTCACAAAGCATTTCGACGTCAGGATCACCTTCGTGACCACAGGTATTGTAATTTATGAGCGAGCGACTGGTGAGGCAGAAAAAGCTCTACTCGCGAACAGAGACAATAAACAATTTGATGGCGCACTTAAAATTGATTCAAACATATTTTATTTATTAACCAATTTGTTAGCCACAAACCACAAAATTATTTTAAAAAGCGAAACCACAACAAAAAAGTTTTAACACTCATACTGACAGCAGTTAAAGAAGATTCTCGCTTTTTTCTAACGATTAAATTAGAAATCAACATCATGCGGGTTACCTATGAAGTGTTCAAGCACATACCCCCAACGGTGACTTCACACTTATATTCGCAGTCAGCTACCTTAAGTTGGCGCAGTGTTTAAAATATGCTCTTCGAGCGAGCACAAAAGATCGTATAATTACAGACACAATCAGATGCACAATCTTTTCGCGAAGAGAAATTTTAATCCGCTTTTATTTACCTGCGCGCCATTATTTCATTCTCTTTGCCCGGCAACGAGCCTCTGTATTATTTGCTTAAATAAAAATTTTTATTGTTATCCTTTTTGACTTTCATAGGTACATTCATTCGAAAGAAAAGCCTTTTAAGTGTGCAGATTGTGGCAAAGGATTTTGTCAGAGTCGGACATTAGCCGTTCACCGTATTCTTCACATGGAAGAATCGCCACATAAATGTTCACAATGTGGCCGCACGTTCAACCAGCGCAGTAATCTTAAAACTCACCTTCTCACACATACCGACATCAAGCCGTACAATTGTCCGCAATGCGCGAAAGAGTTTCGTCGTAATTGCGATCTAAAACGGCACATTTTAACGCACAGCGAGGAAGCGGTGATCAATGTTAGTGATCGCAGACCTCCTGTTGCTGATCGTTAATACCGACATACAATGACAATCGCCTTTATTTTTGTAAAATTTCTAATTTCTCTTTCTTTTATACACAATCACCTTATTGATTAGCTATCGTGTACTTACATCATTATATAAATCACTGTTGTGTGTGCCAAAATTTGTTCAATCAAAAAATTGCTAAAAATAAAAATTCGATGATTTTCAAATTTGAGTAATGAGAATTTGTTGTTAGTTTGGTTTTTTCGTAAAGTGGAACTCATAAAATGACAAAAATTTTAAATTGCGAATCTTTCTTGAGATATATGGCGAAAAAACGTTTGCCTCGAAAGGTTTTGCTAACAAGCTTCGGAATCACTTTTGCTTTGCAAAACGCACGAAAAAAGAAGTAGACAACGAATAAGATGCAAAGCGAGGAACAATTTCAAGGCAATCACTTGTATGTAAATTACGTTTTGTATGTTAATACGTGTAAAAGTGATGTTAATTTTAAACGCTTCTTTCTTTTTTCGCAATATTTGCAAGAAACAGTGAAACTTGCATTTAAGTCAAATTCGTAAAGGTAAGAGGTCTCGCTTCTCGCTTTTTTCTGCTCTTTTCATTTAAAAGATCAGCAATAAAACTTTTTTACTGTTTGTGCGCTAAGATATAACGGATTAAATAAATCGTTTCGAGCTTTTGTTTTCGCTTTCACGTTAGCTACAAACGTATTCAATCGAAAGCGCGTTTTGAAAGCAATACTTGATTTGATTGATGTTTATTAGTGACTATTAAGTTTTGTTTAAAATCCGTATTAGGTGTGCCGAGGATGGATCGGAATCCGCGCCACTCCTCTGTATATTCCTCTGTAATAAGTCTGTTATCGAACCAGGATACGACGGTCTTTTTTGAATTGGTAGCTGCAATTCAAATTTCTTACTCTTCGTTGTTTTTTCTTTTCTTTTGCTTCTTCTCATTCTTAACACACTAGCTTTGAGTGAATTATTTACAGAAACGTGAAATGAAAATTTGAATTCGCGATCGTATCCGCTGATTAGTTGGCGGCGAAGACGACAAATTCGGGCTGCTCCTCTGCTCGGCTCAGACTACACCCTTTAATCCTCACCAACGTAATTTTTCTGATACTCTAATATCACCAAGTATGTGGCACGTGGTATTTTCTACGATTGTAGTTTATGATTAGTTTGGGCAATATGTGGGATTCGTAAAGCAAATTCTAAAGAGCGACTTTCACTCATTTATGAGAGCAAATGTTTATGGCTTACTGTTGAGGCTACTGTTAAACAGGAAGAACTGAGCTAGTAATTCACTCTACTAATTTCTACAGTATTTTTCGTTTCGTGTATTATGTAAGCAAAAATGTTTTGTTGAAAGTGAGAGAATAGTTTGACATATTAAAGCTATTGTCTCAATTGTTTCAGCATTTGTTAACCGGATTTAAAAATTTGCTTAATATAGGCTTTGTAATTCGCGCACAGAGAATAGCGACGACTTTTTTCGTACAATTTAAGCGAAAAAACTTTCGACACACCTATCTGGCAAAGAAGAGAGAGAGAGAGAGAGAGAAAGAAAAAGAAAGAAAAGAGCTTTTGAAAAGTGTAGTAATATTTAAAGTGAAGCCATGAGCGGGTGGAAAGTCACGATTCACTTTTGGCGATTAAAGTTCTCCGCACACCGTATTATTAGTCGCAACTTTTGTACGGCGAGAAATTGCAACCATTATTACCATTTAGGTTTTACTTTTTTAACCGCTGTTCGGTTGTTAAAAGAAATATATACACTTATAAAATTTGACTTCTTTTTTCGAGTGCAACTTTGTTTTAAAGCAAAATGGTATTTTAATGTGAATTAGTGAATTTATGTGTCAACAAAGGCTTGCTCTTTCTTCTCTTTTTTCTAGCTTCAAAGCTAAAAATGCAATTAGCTTTTTTCTTAGACGTTTGAAGTGCTTCGACGCAAAACTCTTTCTTTACATTAAAAAACGTCTAATTGTTTGTATACTTTTTGAAGCTAACTTTGAAAACTTGCAAACTTTTTTGACTGTTGAAAATCAGAAATTATAATACAAGTGAGCCTTAAAAAGCGCTTGAACCTACTAATTCGGTAAAGTACGTGTATTTCGCTCGCAAAAAAGTTTAGACTCAATTCGTGAGCAGCGACGCCTACTGTTTTAAGCCAAAGGGCGTCTGGCTTTGTAATCATGCAGAAGGGGCTCGAGCATTGAGTCTGGCGCCCACGCTGTTAATCAAATGTTGTATGCACTATGTATATATGCATGTATGCAGCAAAGTTTCATTGTGAGTATACGTTTAAGCGTGCATGCTTCCGAAAACTAACCTCCCTTTAATTGATATAATTTCTTACCGAATTTTTAAAAAAGCCACCTATTTGCGCGGCGCCTGATTCGTCGTGAGAGCCGTTCGCCGTACGTCGATTGCCGGTAATTTGCGGAAGTGCGGATTCACGATTTGTGTACGCAAACATTTCATCGTTCTCTCTCCTCTCTCTCTCTCTCTCTCTCTCTCTCTCTCTCTTTGTAATTTACCGAAACGGTGAAAATAAATGAAAGAGAGCGCAGTCAAGGTCCATAGAGCCGATTGAAATACGAGAAATGTTTCTCTGTTCATTGCGCGGAATGACAATTGTACTTAAATAAACCACAATTAGTATAATATCAATCGCATTTACTATTTCATGTTAACTCTCACTTCACGCTTTTCTTTCATCTCACGGAAGCTATAATCAATTTAAATTATAGTTTACTATCCTTTTCAAATTCTAATTAGTTTCAAGCTTCATTTTATTTATTTGTTGATACAACATTTTTGAATTTCACGTTTTAACCGATCAAAGCTATAAATAATTCATTTTCTGCTTAACTATGGTATTTAAAAGAAAATTATGAAAACATGATCAACAAATTCAAATAAAAAATGTTTAATAAAATTTGTAGAAATCACTTCCTGAATGTTATTTGCATCTGCTTCTTGTTTTCGTTTCTCATTTTCGTTAACAACATTTAATGGCAATCGTATGAAAATAAGGTTAAGAAATGTGAAATATTTTATTCGGTGAAAATGGTAACCAGCATTGAAAAAATGAATTAAAACATTTTCAAGCTCCCGACGTAAAAATACAGTTAATTTGAATTAATGCAGCACGGTAAGTTTCTATTTTAAATCATGATTACATTCACTTTTCTCGCAAAATTTTTACTTTTAGAGTCTTAAAGTGATAAATTTTCATAATCCAAACTTAAATTCTTCTTCATTTGAAAT
This sequence comes from Dinothrombium tinctorium, assembly GCA_003675995.1. Lineage (NCBI taxonomy): Eukaryota > Metazoa > Arthropoda > Arachnida > Trombidiformes > Trombidiidae > Dinothrombium > Dinothrombium tinctorium. Next base: position 13,654 of record NCKU01000825.1, on the reverse strand, counting down.
TAAAATTGCGAGTTAATAAGTTCACGCATCGAGAAAACAATGTTTTCGGTCACTTCCCCTTTTAAAATTAATCTAATAAGCCCTTTGAAAGTGAGATTGTTTTAGAATTTGGCTGCTTTCAAAAATTTCAATCGAAAACTGTCAAATATCATTAAGCACTCGATGCATGCGCTGTTGTCGCATTAAGGAATGAAGAAAAATGTAAAAAATTTTGCTCGTTTCTTAAATCTTGATAAATGCTCAAAAACTCAATTGCAATAAAAGTTAGTTTTTGAAATAGTTTTTCAAATGATTGACAGCGAGAAAAATTATACTTGAATTATGATTGAAACAAGATTATTAAAAGTAACATGTGCTTTGCGCGCGCACACAAAAAAGAGCAAATAAATCATTCGCTTGAAAATGATTTTCACGCTTAATTATGATTAAATTGTGCTGCCTTTTTTATTTGATTATTAAAATTTAAACATTAATTTTAGTGCACTTTCAAGTCAAATAAAAAATTTAATCTTTAATGAAGTTTGTTTCGAGTAATGAAAACACATTTCACTTGTGCATATTTAACAAGCTCATTTAAGAATTTAAAATCAAAAATTCAATGCTTTTAAGTAGTTAAGTGAAAAAATTGAAATTTACATCAGCGCAATTACGCTTGGATTCAAATTTCATTTTACAGTTTTAAACGACATTAAATAATTACACAATAAGAAAAGTTTTTAAAACAAGTGAAATAAATCAAATAAAGAAAAGCGATCGAAATCAGAGATAAACTTAAAAACAACATTTACGATATGAAGAAAAGCATATGGTTTGAACTCACACCCATGTAATTCACATTATTATAAGTCGACAATTAATTTAGTTTGAATGTTATCGGTTGGCCTTATATAATAGGGCTGCATAAGGTTAAAGCTTTAATGATAGAAAATGTGCTTTCATTTGCTTGCTTTCCTACTCTTTCAAATCGAAAGCTTTGAAATGACCAGTGTTCAATAATGATTTTCGTATTATTGATTTTCAAAGCACAAACTCTATTGAAATTGATTGAGTTTTATAAATAGTAATAGCTTAACAATTTATTTCAGCGCAATTTACCGCTTAGCACGTAATAGCGTAAGGCACGCGAACGCTTTACGTTTAGAAATCATATATTATGAATGAAAAAATACATTCACATTCATGTCCAAAAAATCTTTCTCTTCTTTTCGCGGCAAACGATGTTTTAAGTAAAGCGAAGCTTTTCGGACACGAATGTACTCATATGACAAGAAAAAAGTTTCTCTATGAGCCATATTTTAACACAAAGTTTATTTTTCTCAGAGCAGCATCAAAAGTTTAAAGATGCTAGCAAAAAGGAAAAAGAATTAAAAGCATAATTTCTACTTAAATTACTTTAGTTTAAAAAATGAATCGATGAAGTGAATTTTAACATAAGCTTGTTTTACTTTCGCTTCATTATGCCTATTTTTAGAATAAGTAATCACCTCGTTTTCAATATAAATTTCAAGTTTACGTTTTATTTTATAGTCTTTTAGACAATATCAAACCGTATAAACTATTTAATTTAACTGTAGTTGGTCAGTTTTTGTCTTAAGCTCTTTTCTGCTGAGATTATTTGCTGAAAAATTTAATTTTTTATGTGAAAAGATATTTATTAACTTAGACTGTCGCCACAAGCTCGAATCTGTCTGCTCTGCAATTTTTCAGAAAATGAAATCTGTGTATATGCAACAATATATTTGAATGAAAACTGAAAAATATCAAATTTTTTCTATTGAAATAGAAGCACAAATTAAAAAATTATTTATATAATTAATTTTAGTTGTTGAGAAACATTGACTTTGAAACAAACAAGAATTTCATTAAATATATTGCTGAGAAATAGTTTCTGGTTAGAACATAAAAACTCGTGGGCAGAATGAGAAAATAAAAAATCAATAAGCGAATTTGACCATTTAAAAATACACAATGCTTAAGATAATTTAAGAAAAAGCTGATTCTCGTGTTTTGTTTTTTGTGCCCAAAGACGAATGTCGATCGCAAGCGAGCGAATTCATTTTGGCTAAAGCACGCTTCTCTTTAGCTTCACATTCTGCTTTTAATCGCTTTGAAAACTTTCCAAAAAGCAGCGAATATAAAGCAAAAAACAATTTACTTAGAAATTATTGTTGTGTGTTATGAATCGGAAAAAGCAAACAAGAATTTCTAAACATACTTTTCAATTTGTTACTTGCGTGTAAAATGTGTTTCGAAACCGCTTTTTGTAGCTGATGAATGAATTTGATGTGTGCATACAATCGAGAAACGAGCAGAGAGCAAGAGAGAGAGAGAGAGAGAGAGAGAGAGAGAGAGGAAGAGAGAGAGGAAGCAATAGTGAATGAAGAACATGTTCCGACGTTCGATATTTCGGTATGACGTCGGTTGCGGTTGTTATCGTTTGAAAAAGCTTGACATTGCACTAACTGCCATCGATTCACGGAGAATATGTCTCAATAATCAGCTTGATATTATCGCCCACGCCAATGCTATTCAATTCCGCCCACAATCGATGAAAAGAAAATTGTGTGTAAAAAATCACATTCATTGTGACTTTGAATTGTAAAGTTCGCGGTTATTCTTCCTCTACTGATATGCACATGAATAGTTAACATCTCGCAGTGAATTATGCTTTTCGTTAACTTCGAGAATAGCGTATTTTGGAGAATCGTGATGAAATTTTGTCGATTCTTTAAACGGGCGATGCACTTTCCTGTTCAATTGCCATTTTCCCGTTTTTTACGATCAAACAAGTTTTATTTGTTTACACAATTTTCGTACACTTTACACTTGGGAATTTTTCAGCTGTTTTCCACTTCAGCATTTGCAGTTAAGAAAAACAGACGCGTAAAATTTCATTGTCAAATTATTTATCTTGATAAGCGTGGTCATTTTGAAAGAGCGCTTAAATCGAATTAAAATTTAAATCATCATTTACTTAATTAGCATGCAATGGAAATTTGAAAAAATCTATTCGCGAGAAATGTTGTTTACTCTGCAAAGTTTTGCAATAAATTTTTTTTAATCTTGCGAGATTAAAAATATGTTAATGAAGCAGATAAAACATTTAATTAGGATAAAATAGTTTTATCTTTCAATGGCCAGTAGTAAATTTATGTAACCATTTGATTGAGTGATACGATCGAAGTGATTTGTTTGGTTTTCAATCGAAAAGCGAAGTGGCATTTAACGCAACTTTACAAGTTTTCAAGCACAAGACAATAATTGTAAATAATTTGAATGGAGATTAAAAGAGATTGCATAACTCTCATCAAGATTTGTCATCATAATTATAAACCGTATGCTTTATTCGTAATCTCTGCGAAATGTAAAGCTAACAAAATGAATGAAGTGAAAGCGAATGAAAGCAAAGAAAGAGAAGCAAAAATTATAGGGTTCGAGACAGGCGGTTCTTTGTTTGCCGAAAGCCGTTGTATTGATGAATGCTGGGCGAAAAATTAAACTTGTATTCCGTTTGCATCGTGTATCGAATCTGTCTTCTGGTAAACTGTGCGATTTATTTCTTTTTCACAACATCTCTACTATTCTCCATTTGTGGTCACCGAAATTACTAATTTCATCGCGTTCACTCTGCTCGCGCGCTCTTTGTTTAGACTTATTAATTTTAGCGTTGAAAACTTTCTTTACGCTCATTTAATAAATCTTAATTAAACACATATTAATATTGCTGCCGTCAAACTCATTTCGTGTGTTAAAATTATAAAAATAAAGAAATAATAAAAATAACGAAAAGCTGATTGCTGTGGCACCCAAATAATTCATTTCGTAAGCCTACAAGTTCTTCAATTAATTGAACTAAACTTCTTCAAAATTGGTTCACATTTTTTTGCTGGTTTTTATCTTTTTCATGCATATATTTGTGTTGACATTATTTTTGATCTTGTGTTTCAGCTAGAAATCATTGTCATCGTTGACCGATTTACAAGAATTGTTTTACATGATAACTTTCGAAGCAAAAGGATTTTAATTTAAATGAGAATGCAGCGAAAACGATACACTCGTGATAATAAAGCATCTGTTTTGAAAGTAATCGTTACAATCAAAAACAACATAATTTTTATCGTTTAGACGAGATTAATTTAATCAAGTTTTTTAAGTTTATAAAGCGAAGTTCAATTGATTCTGATTCTGTTTCAAGTAAAGCTGTCGAAAGTTTTTATCGATTTTTTCAATTCACGTAAAAAGCTGATTTACTAATCGGTTCTGGTTTGAGCGTTTTGCAAACGAAATTGAAAATAAACAACACGTGAACTGTTAACTCAAATCTCGTATAATTAAAGCGAAATCAATAAATTCATCGCATGGTAAACGAAGTGTGTCGGCAGACGATGAGGAAACCAAGAACGGGAGGGTTTCCCATCGCCAGTGAAATCAAAGGTATTATCGATTACTTTCTGTGCGCATTCTTCAATCGCTTCCATAGTCAAAGATGAGACGGAAGATGTTTTGATGATCACAATATTTACTATAGTATATACGCTTGTTTCGGCAAAACGTTTCGTCGGTGGCTACGCTTCACTTTAATTTCTTGATGAATGAATTGGCGAAATCTTCAGCGAGTTCTTCGATTTTGAAATTATCTACCGACGCTTCTACTCTTTTGTAAAATTTTGTGTACGTCGCGTTGAAAAAATAATTGAAGTACAATACTCTCATTAAGTTTTTTTACAACGTTTCGCCGACACCTGAACTATTAACATTCGCGTAAAAGCATCAGCTGTCAATTGTAGCCATTGAACAGTATCTTACTCTCGTTTCTATTATTCTTAACCGTTGTATGTTTGAGAATATTTATATCGATTATAATTTATATAAATTGAATAAGCTTAAAGTAAATAATTTAAAGAACTAAACTCCATATTTCGGAAAGAAGTAGAAAACAATCGAAACGATATAAAATTTGTGCCTAACTACAACTTCGCAGCATTGATTTTTCTCATCACTTCGCCGGCATTTCGATTTTTAAGATTGACTCTAAAATTTGAATTTGAAAAGCGAAGAAAAAGCTGAAAAAGCTAATCGAGCTTAATACAAACATTAATTTTTCGATGTAAACGAATGCGAACAGCTTGAAAAAGAAAAGAATAGCTGCTGCTTAATCCTTAAAAATTTAGTTCTGCTTTTTCGTACTTATTAAGAGAAGAAATAATTTCACGCCATAAGAAACGTTAAATAATTGATGTTCGCGTTTCTCTTTTTGTTACATTTAAAATATAAACAGCGACCATTTTTCGTACGAAAAACCTATCAATATTAATTAATCAAAACGCAATTTTACGCATACTTCTCACTCATAATTTACAACTGCTCACAAGTGTAAAGGTAAGCTTCACTCATTTCTCATTTGTTCAATTATTTAAAGCTAAATGTGCTCAAATCTGCTGCAAATCATAATTGAATGCATTTGTTTCATAAAGGCTTTTCGTGTTTACATTACATTGTTAGAAAAGCGTTTATGAAATAAATGGCATTCAATTATTGTTTTATCCTCTATTTATGAATATTTCTTCTTCGCGAAAAGATTTCTTTCAACAATTCATTTCTTACTTCAAGGGTACTTTCGAATTTACATATTTATATACATTTTTCTTTCTTTTTTAATATATTAATAAATATTAAAAAGAGTTGAAACTTTAATTCTTTTTTAACATTTAATAATTCATAGAATAAAATAAGATTGAAATTTGTTTTTAAAAAATCTTTTCAGTGTGCTGCCTAACAAAAATTCAACTGAGATTTCAATTGAAATATAGATCAGCGATTGTTTTACAATTACTTCATTTTATCGTTTCTGACAATGGCTTTTATCATTCATTCGTTCACTCACTTCATATAGAGAAAGCAAAAACATATTGCGTTTATTTGAAATGTGACAAAACAAGAAAAGATTTCATATTGTTTAGACAAGTAAACAGTTCACAGCGTCTATTTTAACATATTCGGCTACTGCCCACAATCATATTTGATCACGTTTTACATTCATGCTTTTCATTTTCATTTTTTTTTCGACAAATCAAAAAGAGATCACTTGAAATTTAAACCGATACTTTATTTTTGTGTGCGTGAGTTAAGATTAATTTTCGTTTGTTTTCGAAAGTGAGAAATCAAAATTGAATTCAATACGAAAACAATACGCAACGCTTACTGTCTGCGTTATTATCATATTTCCATTTTTTGCTTAATTCCTTCATTTAAAAAAGTGCGTTTGTTGACGATTGAAAAAGATAATTGAAAAAATGACGAGCTTTTTATCTTTGATTTTTGAATTTAAAATTTAATTTGAAATCAAATTACAAATGACATTTATTGAGAAAGCGTTACATTCATTTCACTCATTCATTCAGTTGTAAACGACAGCGCCTCGACGCGGCGATCGGTAAAAGTTAATTTTGGGTGTTTTGAAAAGAAAAAAAACAAAAATTAATTTTTGGCAAAAAATTTTTGATTGAAAACAAGAGTTTCGATCGCAACTTCGGTGCGAGACGAACAATCGACACTTTGACGAACGAATTAAGAAAAACGAATACGAATGAAACGACAAATGCGGCAAGATTTCGAAATTGACTGATATGTCTACCGTTTTAATCGATAGTCGAAACGTGGAACAAATGAGCGAAAGTAAAATGACGGCGAATACGGATGATCTGATCGTCGGCAGCGATGGCCACGCGTCCGCCGCTGAATTGGATGAAGCGCTCAACGAATTGGGAATGCTTTCGAGTGTAACGCAATCGAGACGAGAATACATTCGCGAGAAATGGATTCGAAAGCCGCGTCTGACCAAAGACAAAGAACGCGACATATCCTGGTGTTCGGTGTCCTCCGCCAGTTCCATCTCTTCCTCATCGGGCAGCAGTCGTAAATCGAGTTCATCTTCAAGTTGCTCGTCATCATTCGCATCGAGCTTTCACTCGTATTCACGCGCTTCAATTACCGAAACCACGTCTCAAAGACAAACCGTACTCAGATCTCGTTATCAAAGTTGTAGTTTATCTTCTAGTTTATGGTGAGATATTTTCATTTCTTTTTTCACGTACCGCACTCTTAGCTCTCGCCTGTTTGACCAAATTTACGCTTTCACCTTATATTTGTTTTTACAGTTCGTAGCAGCGTTAATCTGTGGCCAAAAAATTGTTCACTAAGTGCAAATTGTAAAAGCCTTTCTAAAAAACAAATGTAACTAGACTTGTCAAATTCAGCGTTTTTTTTTGGTCAAACATTGCGTCAATAAAATCACTTTTGCTCTTTTTCTTAACATTTTCTTTGTTTTCAGTTCAAGTATTGATCTCACGAAAGAATCAAATGCTAAAAGCAGCTGCTGCTCATCATTTAAGTCGCTCGATTTTCCTAAACCATTTCGTCGACATCACCATCATCATTCGCAATTTTACAAGCCATATGAAAATCCGCGACGTTTAAGTCTTCAACTAGGTACTCATCGAAACGATGCTTTCACAAAGGATCTTTGTTTAAGCTTTGTTCGTGGCGTCAGTTTAAGTGATTCCGAAGGTTCATCAGGTACTGGTTCGGCCACCGGTACACCTCCACCTCCAGTGTCTCATGTTGACACACGTGCTTACAGCAAATACGATTATCGGTTTCCACTTATACTCGACAAAGAAAATATAATTGAAACTACGTCGCATCCAAATAGCCCTGTGCGAAGTGAAATTGGTCACAACATAGCTCATCCTTCTTCATGTTTTACTGAAGCGCAACAATCTTTTGGTAAGTTCTTTTCTGAGCAAATCTACTTAAAATTAAATTAAATTTATATTGAAGGTGAGAAGCAACAACCATTAATTCGCTCAAAATCATTGGACGACCTCAGTATCTTATTGGAAGCCAATATTCATCATTATCAAGATCAGCATCGTCTCCAATCTCATCAACAACTGCAAACAATTAGTCCACAAGCTTCAGCATCTTGTGATATCGAGTCTGTTATAAACAAAATCGGCAGTCTAGAAATGTGACCGTAATTAAGTTTGATAAGAATAAGTTTGAGAAAGATATTTTTTTTAAGTGACTTAATAGAAAAACAAGAAGCTGGCGGTGATTACTTAAAAAGAGAGAAATGTGTGTAACGCTAATTGCTTATTGACATCTTTATGCTTACTCAATGTATTGTAATTCATACTTTTTTGTTCAATTTATCGTTAAGAACGTTTGTTACACACGCATCTTTCGCATATTAATTGGTACCGCTGTAATTATTATAATGTTAAACGAATGAATAATTGATTAATTTAAACAACAACAAGACAATTTGTAAACGGATACAATGATTGTTATTATAAGTGAATAATTAAATTCAATTTTACTTTGTAATTCAATATTTTCATTACGCCCAAAGTTTGAGAGTTTGAATGATGAAAATTTGCTTATAATTTTGAAGGCAAAAAACCGCACACAAAACTACTGATTGATATTTTCTTTGCTTTCTATTTGAATCATTGAAATTTGAACTCAGAGAAGTGTAATCAAGGAAGGCAGAAAATTGCACTTACTAGCATTCACTTTTTATGTCCGATCCCGATTTCAGTTAAATTTGGTATGCAGATAGAACTTCATATGTGTATTAAGAATTATCATAGGAGCGAGCTTTGCGCTTGAAGCAAGACATTCTTAATACGAATTTCTCATGAAAACCTTAACATTAAGTCTATGGAGAAAATTTGTGTTTTTTCGATTGCGGGACGAAATCTTAACCGATTTTCATCCGGTTTGTTTTAAGTGTTAAAACACATAATGTACTAGGTATATTATTTTTATCTCTATTGTTATTTCTGTTGAAACATCTGAAAAGCAATTTTTCATTGCTTTGATACAGAATTATCAGAGATCTTTCGTACGATATCAGTTGAATAGTACTATTATTTAAAACAAACGGGATGAAAATGGTTGAGATTTAGGCCCGCAATAAAAAAAAAATTCTCGATAGACTTAATGTTAAAGTTTTCATAAGAAATAATATTACGAATGTCTTGCTTCAAGCGCAGAATTTGCTCCTATGATGGATGTAATTCTTAATACAAATATGAAATTCTATCTGCATACCAAATTTCGGGATCGAGCACAAAAAGTTTTATTGTTTAGATCATTTTTCCTTAAAAATTTATTTTCTATACCCAATCTACGCGATTTTTTATCGAAAGGCTCAAGTTGCTCATTTTGTATAACTATCACGATAAACATCTTGAATTTCTAGATTGCAATTGACAATCATTTTTTTTCATAATTTAAAACTAAGTATACTTGTAAATATTTTTGTCAAAGATATAACCCTAAACGATTTTTTTTTCGTTTAGTCATTGATAATTTTTTGCTAATTTTTTAAAATTAAAGTAAACATAAATGTTTGCGCAAATATTGTAACGTTGCATAACAATAATTAATTTTAATCATTTGCTTACACACAGACAGACATCAGTACTTTATTTACAAACAAACAAACAAGTTAATAAATTAATAGACAAAAGCAAGCATTTGACAGTTTTTGTGTGTATGCGAGCAAAAATAATCTGCGACCAGACATTTTTTAATGAGCATTGTTAAGTTTATTGATGAGTACATGGGTGTAGAAATGACTAGAAAATGTAAAGCTTGAGAAAAATTTTACGGCAAAAGTTTGCGATATTCATTGGCTTTTTATTGCTAGTCACATTCGCTCTCTACTTTCGCCAAAAATTTCCTTTTCAGTAAATCTTGAAAATAACCAATGCATTGAGAATACTTATAAACTTTAAACGCTTTACTTAAAGATAGCTTCAAGCTACACGTCACTTCTTTAAAATGACGAAGAAAGAAAGAAAAACGTTCTTATCCAAAACGTGCATCACTCCGAGCAGAAAGTTTCCGGTCCGGGAGAAGCATTGAACGCAAAATGAGAAACGATATGGTTTCTCATATCATATTTATAAAACTAACTCATCGATATTTTAAACGCATTTTTTAAAATTTTCTTTATTTTTTACCTTTTTAAACTTTTCAGATATTTGAAAGCTCATTGAGCGAAAAAGTGCTTATGCAGGAATTTTTGTCCGATGAGTATTTGTTGATCAAACTGCGGAACCTTGTACTTTGTTATTGATTTATCGAATTTATTGGCAAATTTATCTGAATCACTCGAGATTGTATTCCACACCATGTACATTTCATCATAAAAGAGATTCACGCATCGTGTGTTCGCATAATTTTTTTTGGATAAAAAAAACTTGAATATTAGCCAAATGTTCATTCTTAATAATTTCATTGCAAGGCGGTGAATAGCCTTTGAATAGATAACATTTTCTCGAGTAATGTGTAACACTTCTTTGTAAGTGAAAGTCTAAAATTAAACTATTTTTGAACGAGAGTCACAATCGCATCAGCATTAACGATTTCGTCAATAAGCATCGTTACTACAGCAGAAAACTTAATGAGGAAAAAACGAACTTTCCCCTACTCGAAAGGAACCGCTTCCGTCGGCAGACATTGGATTTCTACCAATTCGTTGTTTGCTTCTTAGAAACTTCGAAGAAATCGAAGAAACAATGCTGCTTCCTTCGAAATATTTCAGTGATAAGAACTGAAGCTGTTGACTTTTGCGTTTTACTCACGATTATATTTCTTATTTACTTGCTGTATTCTTTCGACAATTTCCTACTCTCTTCTCTACTCTCTCCGATTACGTATTTGAATAAGTCGACTTCTTGCTTAACATTCAAGAAATGGCGCGCTATCACATTGTGCTGAATGTCATTTTAATGGTTTTAAACACGTTGCTTATTTGCGAGTGCCAAAGAAGAAATTCAACCGCAAGAGGTGGTGTCATCAAGGACATACATGGTACAGTAAACGATATTTACGATATGGTTTATAGAAATGAACTTAATTTGCGAATGGTTATTTCGAACATTGCCATTGTGCAGAGCAAAGTCGAAAGAACGTCGGACACGTTGGATCTAAACAAAGTCAATGATAATTTGATTATCGAGAAATTAACGAAACTCGAAAATCGTTTGAAAAGTGTCGAAGATGCTTCCAAGCAAATGATTGAAACAATAGTAAACAAGATGTCAACTTTTGAAACACGAATTATTCAATTAGACGAATCGATAGATGGTAAATTGAGAAAAATGAATAACGTCTTAACTCAAGTTTATGAATTCAGCAAAGATGTGAAAAATGTTTTTGAAAATTCAAAGAATGATGAGAGAAGATTAGATGACGAGCCTACACTGAACGAATTGAAAAAAGATATCAAGGAGCAGATGAGTGTGCTTGGCGTTGAAATCAAAAGCCACTTAAGTACATTAGGTTCAAACACCTTGAATCTTCGAGGCCAATTGGACATAATCAGCTCTCAACTTTTGCAAATTCAAGATGATATGCCGAAAAGCAATGGTTTAAGAACACAATCATCTCAAATCTATGCTTCAGCCGCATCATCATCCAACATCAAATGTCCTGCAATTAACACGACCGACATAATGAAAAGCATTGATTTCAAACACATCGAAGTTTTGAATAAAATTGAAAGCGAAGCTAACAGGATAGGATCTAAAGTTGAAACTATTAAATGCATCTCACAAGAGAAGGATAACAATAATGAGAATAAGCGTTATAGTCGACCTAATGCATCGCCAAATGATGGAACTATTCGTCGAATTAATACTATTCGACCATCAGACGGTGGTAGATTTGATAGTTGCACGAAAATTACCAATTCTATAGAACCGCAAAATTGTTATCAATTGAGGAAAAATGGTGCTACCTGCGATGGGGTTTATAGGCCTGAAATTCAAAGAAATCCAACGAAAGTTTATTGCGATATGAATGACGCCGGCGGAGGCTGGACAGTAAGTTTAAAGTCACCAACATTGTTGCATTTTTCTTATTTTAGGTAATAATGAGACGAGGCCGGTTTAGTGAAAGCAGACGACAAATAAGTTTCAACCAGAGTTGGGATGGTTATAAAGACGGATTTGGCGATTTTCTAGACGAGTTTTGGTTGGGTAATGATTTGATTCATTCGCTTACTACGTCTGAGCCGAACGAACTTCAAATTGATTTAGAGGCATTTGATGGCGATTTTATTTCGTTGCAATACGAACATTTCTCGATCGCAAACGAAAACAACAATTATACGCTATCAATCGGCAGGCCTAAGGGTTCTGCAAAACAGCAAAATGTGGCTTATTCGTTTTGTAATCACGATAAAATGCCTTTTAGCACCTATGATAAAAATTTGAGTGGAAACATGATAAATTGTGCAGCATCTTGCGGCGGTGGCTGGTGGTTTGACATGGTCAAATGTCATTATGTTTTCCTAAATGCACCATATTCTGGTTCAGATGAAAATAATGGAAGAGAAGCGCTGGTGTGGAGGTCGTGGAAAGGTATACAAAAATTAAAAGCAGTGCAAATGAAGATAAGACCAAAACTATAATACTTAAGCAACAAAGTCATATGAAATACTTTTATACTTATAATATTTGACAACTACTTATCTCAAATCTGTTAGTTTATTTATTTAGTAATTAAACATGTTTTATTAACATCGCCGCAATTTTCTGATTCGTTTAGTGCGACCTTTGAAAAGAGGCATTTCTTGTTCATCTGCTCTGCTCGCCAGCAAGTAGCATTAATAACTACAAATCAAACACTTCAATCAAAGTCTATCTTTGAAATGAATCTTTATCTTTTGCTAAAGCTCGCAGTTTGAAAAAGTTCGACTACGTTCAAAGTCTCAGAAAAGGGAAAGTAAAAAACATTTTACTCTCTCATTTGAAATAACATTCACGTTTTTAATCGAATCAATAAAAATATTCATCTCACAGTTAAATATTTAGGTTTTTCTCTTCTCGCTGGAGAAGTAACCCATAGTACACAGAATGAGAGATACCATAGCCAAAACTACGAATAAAATGATGAACCAAATAAAGAAATTATGGAATATGCAAGTGAGTGATGGATAAGAATAGTCTTTGCATTGAGGTCGCAACAACTTGGCCGTCGACGAATTTTCAAATATTTTTTCGATAAATTTCGAAATTTCTTCACCACACGAAGGTTTTGCCTCTGTCTTAGCACAATAAATAAACTCCGCATAAGCGCAGCATTCAAAACCACTCGTTGAAGTCGTGTTCAACTTTTGTTTCACTTCATTCGAGACCGAGAGCCGTGATTCTAACTGCTCGTTACATTTGCTTGCAGCCTTTGCCAAAGCAATCGGGCAGTCGACCACAGTTATACCTGTTTGTCTTTCAGCTCTATTATGCTCTTGTCGAGCACTAAGCAATGCATTTAATGAGCTCAAATCTTTTTCCCCTGAATTTTTCACCCGTTTCAATATAAAAAATGCAATTAATAGAATCGCAAGGTTCATTTTAGTAGCTTAACCAGATAAAACTCAAACGAAGACGCTGCAGAGACTCGGCAGTGCAGAGTCGAAACGAATTCTGATTAATTTTGTTCGAAAATCGTTTCACGCAACAATGAAAGAATTCTCTTAAACACTGCTCGAGAAAAGAAGGAATATAATACCTGTCCAAACTGGACTTGCACAAAAATTAACTTAAAAAATTTTAAAGTTAAAGAGTTGTGATAAAAA
>NCKU01000824.1:0-32884 GCA_003675995.1 Dinothrombium tinctorium | reverse complement strand
TAGAGATAAAAATATTTATATATAGCATATAATGAGTTAAAAACATTTAAAACAAACCGGATGAGAATAGGTTGAGATTTAGGCCCGCAATCGAAAAAACAAAAAAATTCGCCATAGACTCAATGTTAAAGTTTGCATGCGAATAACTTGCTTCACGTGCAAAATTCGCCCCTATGATGGGGGTAATTCTCAATACACTAATGAAGTTCTATTTTCATACCAAGTTTCACTGAAATCGGGAACGGGCACAAAAGATAGGTTCCTTGTTAGACACAAAAAGGTAAATAGAATGAAGAAATATAATGTATATTCAATCGATTTATTTCTATTTCAACAAAATTTTAGCCTAATTTAAAGTGTTTAAATTGTAAAGATTCTATTCATTACATTTAAACTGGTTGTTTGATTAAATCGGTATACATTTTAACTTTGCTCTTAATTGACATATCGATGAAGTGCTCGCCTCCAAAGTCGACCATTAACCCACCGATGATCGATGGATCTGTTTTCATCGTTATGTTAAGCTTCTTTTTCGTGAACCCTTTCAAAGCGCTTTCCAATTCTTTCTTTTGCGATTCATCGGTGATCGGTTTCGCGGTGATTACAACGCAATCAACTTCACCTCTACTTGTAGCCATCACTCTGGCGAACGTTTTCGCCACATTAGGTAAATACTTGAGACGATTATTTTCAGCCATTAGCGTAACCAAATTTGAAGTCAACGGATTCACTTTCAATTTGTTCGAAAATACATTAGTTAGAACTTGCTTCTTCTGTGCGACATTAACCAACGGATTGAGAAGGAAATCGCGAAATTTAGCATCTTTTTCGAAGGTGTCCAATACTCGCTTTAAATCATTTTCGATCGCATCCAAACTCTTGGCTTTTGCTGCCGCCGAATACAACGCATTCGTGTACTTGCCTTCGACACCGAACACAGCGACCGGTGGTTTCACCATTTTCGACGCGCTCGTCGCCGTCGCATAACTGCGCGCAATGTTCAACGCTTTCGACATATTCGTTTTCTCGAAGCGTTCGTGTTTTTTCGAGCGATGAATTGATTGAAAAAGCAAAGCGTTCGCTTGAATCGAAAGCGAAGAACGAGAAGCGAATTCGTCGCTTGCCTTTCAAACGTCCGCTGCCACAATGGCCGCCACTCGAATGGCAGATGGCGCGCGTGCGGACACTAGGCTTCAATATGTCAGATGTGTTGCTTTTGTTGAGTGCGATTCTTGTTCTTTCGTTTCTCGCTTTGATCGCGGTATTCGCTTTCAAGCAAACGCACACAGCGAAACCGAAGCCCAGAGTTAACACGCAGCGGCCAGCGGCGAGCGCTGCGAATGAAGAGCAATTGAGAGTTGGCAATAGACGAGTGGTGAGGCAACGACAGCGTGCGGCTGCTGCACGACACGTCGAAGATAATGATGAGGCCGGTGGTGACAACGATGGCGAGGAGAACGAAGGCGACCCGCTGGGCGAAGAAATCGCACTACCGATCGACGGTAAACTTGGTGCGAAGAAGCGGCGAAAGCTTGAGATGAAGGCTGAGAAGCGTGCGGCGAGAGAACGCGAAGCGGAAGAACGTGAAGAACGTAAACGACGTCAGGCAGAGATCGAAGAGCGAAGACGCGCCGAAGAGGAACGCGCTCGACTCGAGGAGCAGCAGAGGGAAGAGGAGGAGAAGAAGGCGAAGGAAGAGAAAGAGCGACAAGAGCACGAAGAGTATCTCAAGCTCAAGGAATCATTTGCCATCGAAGAGGAAGGCTTCGATGAGGACGAGCAAAACGATGATAATCAGAATAAACTTTTGAATTTCATCAATTATATAAAAGAAAATAAAGTGGTGCTTTTAGAGGATTTAGCGGGCCACTTTAAAATGAAGACCCAAGATGTGATCAATCGTGTGAACGAACTTTTAGCGCAAGAATTACTTGTTGGTGTTATCGATGATAGAGGAAAGTTCATTTACATAACCAAAGAAGAGTTGGAATCTGTCGCTAAATTCATTAAAAGAAGAGGAAGAGTTGCTATAACTGAGTTAGTAGAAAGTAGCAATACTTTGATTAAATTACAGCCAGAAATTACAATCAATACTTGAGATGTTTTATTGTCAAGTATGAAAATATTTTGCAAAGCTAGAGTGAATTTGTAACACTCTTTCAGGAGCTGTATATTGTTATATTTAAATGAAATTTGATTGATTCATAAATCTTTCATTTGATAGATGTCATACATTCCTTCTTTGAAGTGATTTCTTGAAATCAAGCGGTAGATAATTATTTTGCGAAAACAGCTTAAAGTAAACCATATTTGCATAATTTTAGATCGCTTAATTATTGCTGACATTCATGAATTGTTGACTGTTGCAAATGAACTCAGATAAGACGTCAAAAATGGAGATTGCAAGTAGGACAAGGTTTAAAGGTGTTTTAGGAAACTTTATCTCAAAAGCTTTTGAAATCTTTTGATGTTTATTCAAAACTAAAATGAAGAACAACAGTTTTATTTACTAAATGAAGTTCAATTTGATTTCCTTCCATACTACCGAATCATTTTCTCTTTATTAATTCTTAAGATAAATTCATTCTTAAAACGCTGAGCGTGAAATTTTTTTATATAAATAGTGACAAAAACTTAAGATTGAAAATCATTATAATTAGTATAATATTAATCAGCAAAATTATGGATATCTTTAAAGTCGTTGGGCTTCTATTACAATAGTGGAAAGGCGGTTAACAACCAGAAACAAATTCAAAACTCGCAAAATCATAGTGCTGCAAAATAAAAGTGAAAATAAAGCAAAATAATCTTTTGATTCTACCACGTAATACCTTCAATCTTATTAAACTGAACAAAGCTCTAACATTTTACATATTACTTATCAATACAATTTACACAACATAACAACGTTTAACTTTTCAACGCTTCCAAGCGTTTTTGCATTTCAGACAATTCTTCTTCATCATCTTCGATAGCAGCTGCACCCTTTGATTCTTTAACCGAAGGCAAAGTATCGGAAACAACTGCTGGCGCTTTACCAAGTTGACCTGTCAAAAAAAATGATATAAAATTTATGGTAAATTTTGTCGACTAGAAAACCTTGTGTAATTTCAGATAATATTTTGTCCACTTCTTTTTGCACCTCCTCTTCTTCTTCGGGCTCCTCGAAAGTGTTATCAATGGTTTCTTCGAGCATTTCCTCGATGATTCCCGCTCTCATCATTTCTCGCGACAGCTCTCTCATTGTATCTGACAATTCACCCAATTTAACCAAACTGTTCATGCATTTCATCACTTCTGCACTCTTTTGAAGAGATCCCGACACACGTAATGTGGCCAATTGCTGATTCATATTCAGCATTACAGAGTTGATCTGCGCTTTAGAAGTGTTAATTCTAGCGATTGCTTTCCTCGAATTGACCAACTCTTTCGCGAGTATAGCGCACACATCGCGATCGTTACTTTTCGCCGCTTGTTTCAGAGATTGCTTCACTTTCTCCTCTTCTCTTTGAATCGAGCGTATCTGTCGATCCAAAAGCATACTCTGTTTGCGTAGCTTTGAATTCCATTCTCTCACCTGTCAAAGAAATGAATATTAATCAAATGAAGAAATGATTTCAAAGCGAAAGTGAAATCGAGATTAATTTCGCATCGCGTTCGACAGCAAACTGTGAGCGATCGAAACGAGCGAAGCATTGAAACAGAGAAAAGGTAGCATATTACTTGTTCTCGTGGTGTCTTCTTATTGTCTTTCCCGAAAAGACCCATTTTTTAGTTCAATATTTTTCGAAAAATAAACAAAAATTATTCGAAAAATTTAAGTATCGTTCACTTCCATTAAACGCGTTGTCATAGCGACGCGTAACAAAAATAAACGCGTGCTGCCATCTGCTGGAGATCGAACGAAGAGGGACGACACGTGTTTGTGGCGAATTAAGGGTTACTCATAAAAAGTGAGGGACAGCGTTCGAATTATTGCCGAAATTCGTTTCACTCTCATTTCGAACTCATTCGATTCTAAAGCCACGAGCGAAGTGAATAATCGATTTGCGCTCGATTCGAATGCGACGAAATAGTTGCGAAACTAATTGTGAAAGCGTTCGAATCGATCGCGCATTTCACACGCAAATCGAATCGTTGCGATCGCTTCGAATACGAGCCCCGAATGTGAGCGGTGTTTTTCGCAGTTTACATTACGACACACATTCGAAATATGTTCTTTTGTTTGATACATTCGTTTCAGTATTCGTCTCATTGAAATGCCGTTTACAACATACGATATTTCGACGAGAAATTCTCGAAAAGCGAATGGATACGTCTCGTCAGCGGTAAGTGTTCGCTTTTAATCCGTTTTCTCTAAAATAAATAAATGATAGTTCGCGCTTTTCACAATCAGTTTTCATTTTCGCGTTTTGAACGAATAGCGACAAGAATAGTGAAGCGAAATGATTCGCATTATTATTCGCATTCGATGCTATGATTCGCGATATCTTCGCTTCTTTCCTTTTCCAACGAATCTCACTCAAAGCACGAATCAGTTTACATTTGGAGATTAAAAACTGTCGAAAACAGCACTTTTATCATTAAAAAAAATAAAAATAAAAATTGAAAAAACGCAATAATCAACCGATTCGTTTGTTATTGCGTTTTTCTTTTGATATCACATTTCATCTCTTTACCATTTTCTAGTCGAATCTGTTTTTTTCTTTTCTGTCGCAAAATACTGGCTGCTATGTATTCGAATACAAAATTATTGGAAAATTACTGCTTTTTGAAAATGCGTAAAAAATAATTTTTACAATATTTATTTTTGAAATTTCGTACATTTGTGTATCTGGTTTCGGTGTCGCTGTTGTTTTTAACACATTTTGCTTATCATTTCAGATCGCGGAGTTATTACTGCATTCATAATGTTAGTTAATAACACTGCATAATAGTGCGAACGGTGCGAAAATTAATATTCGTTTCGTGTGTATCGCTTGAAAACAGCGACAGACAAGAAAAAATAAGAAAATAAAAAATAATCACATTCAAAGTAAAAAGATGAAAAGTGATCAGTTTGTAAGCGAAAGTTATCGCTTTCAAATGAATGCGTTTCACAAGAAAAAACGCACGAAAACAAATTTATACATATAAACAAACATAAGTCAAAATACGACACTTTTTCTCTTTTTCCATTCATTCGTTCGCATAAACTACTGCATGCACAAAATAAAAAGCCATAGCATTTGTGTCATGCTTTCAACTCATTTTTAATACTTTCAAGCATTGAACCAAAAAATAATATGCGTTTAAAAAATTACGAAAGTTGAAGAAACTAAAACATTCCATTCTACATTTACAATTTAAAATTTTTATCGCATTCGAATGAACTAAACTGCAAAATGGTTCACCGATTAACTTATTTGAATTTCTTACATTTTTCCTCTTCTGTCAATTTATTTAACTTCAAAAAACTTGTCAGGAAAAAAATTAAGATTTTAATCACTCGTTTTTCTCGTTTACTTCATAGATTCGTGATGCTGATTTGGACGACTTGTGTCAATTTAAAACCTATCCAACATTATTTGCTGAAACTCAAAAATTAAGACCATTTATGGGTTTACGTTGCACACGTTGTGTGTCTTCAAACCAAGTGAGTTTCTCAACACTAGCAACATTGTAAAATAAAGCTTTATCAATATCGACAATTTATTTCATCATCTTTTTTTTCTCACTCATTCATTGCAACAGATTTAAGTCTTAACATTTTTCAATGTCAAATTAATTTAGATATGAATC
This sequence comes from Dinothrombium tinctorium, assembly GCA_003675995.1. Classification (NCBI taxonomy): domain Eukaryota; kingdom Metazoa; phylum Arthropoda; class Arachnida; order Trombidiformes; family Trombidiidae; genus Dinothrombium; species Dinothrombium tinctorium. Next base: position 27,103 of record NCKU01000824.1, on the reverse strand, counting down.
TTTATTGAAAAATTTTTAATTGAATTATGAGCAAGTAAAAAACTTCCTTCTTTCCTTACTTGATTTTTAATATTGGAGATGAGAAAAAAATATTGAATTAAAAAGATTAAATGGCAATTTTGCCTAACTGATAATACAAGTATATGAGTACTAAAGTTTTTCTGTTTCTCATAAAAAATGCTTAATGCCATTTTCAAACTCCTGAATTAAATGAGTGATTTTTTATCATTGAATTCAATTTTATTAATCAATAAAAGAGTTGTGTAATCCTTTTGTGGAGCAAAGACAATTAAGAAAAAAATTAAATAAAAACAATAATAATAATAGATGAAAATAAATAAATAAATTAACTCTTTGGGATTGAGATTCATAAACATTTTTAAAATTTGCAAGCAGAAGGGAAGTCAAGCAATGAATTTCATCCACAATAAATCAATACAGCAATGTGAAAAGAATAATGTTCGCTCAAATAATATTTTTAAAAAAATTACGTGAGGCGAAAATTTTTATCATAGGTTAGTATCAATGTCAAATTACTGAATTGTTCGGGTAGGGGGTCCGATTATTTCCATTCAAGGTTTTTTCGTGGATGCGACGAGAGGATTTTTGAGCCAAATAACTGATTGAGATAGATAAGTGAAAAAATTAATTGATAAATGTTGACTCGAAACCAATATAAAATGAAAGCCCGTATTAAGAATTAAATCACTGTGAAATTGTTTTCGCAAAATTTTTGTTGAATTCGAATTTAACAATTGAAAACAATTTTTAATAAAAAGTGTCCCCCGATTCATATCCACTCGATAAAACTCTGATTTCCATCAATTGTTTAGATCAATTTTCAAATTTTTTTACTTTTTTTTAACCAATTACATTCTTTCATGTACGTGACATTTTCTATTATTTTACCGCTATTACATTCTATTTTTATTATTTTTAATGATTTATAACACAAGTTTGTCATATTAGTGAAAACTTCCTCATTTGGATTACAAATATAATCCTTTGTAAATAAAATACACTTCAAACCAATAATAACCTTATTTTAAACTTTAATAACTACGGACCCTGTTTCTAAATCTTACAAAAACTCAGACTTTAAAGTAAGTAAATAAATTCATAAATATTTTTGAAATAATTTTATTAAAACATGTCGATTAGTCCAATAAAAACTCAAAAATATAGCAAAATTCAACAATTTTTAAGAATTTACGGACTCATCAGCCAGTATAAATTATCTTATTTTTTTTGTTTTGGATGGAAGAACTCTCTAACTAGATTAAGTGCTAGCAAAATATTTTCCGATTTTATAAGTTTTTATTCTTTTTTTTCACAGCTAAACACAAAAGGAAAAAATTTAATGTTTTAATAAATTTCCTTAATTTTTTATTTTTAAAACCTTTCAGCAAAATGAAAGAATATGAAAGCTATATGAAAACTGTACATTTTTAATAGTATTTAGGGAGTTATTCAAATGCACTATTTCGTAAAATTCATATTGATTTATATATAAACGGAGTGAAAAGAAAGTTTCGAGTGAGCAGAGATATTCGCAAAATTACAGGTTGACCGAAAATTATAGTGAACGAATTCAATTTTAAGTATTTTCACAGATTGGTGATGAATTTTTATAATTTAACTATATTTACATTTCAATTTTTAAAATTGTAGGAACAAAGGTTTTATCAAAAATCATTAACAAACAAAAAAGTTGTTAGCAAAAAACTAGAGTGCTATCGAAAAATTTTTGAGAGACTTTTTGTAAACTTTTTTCATTAAAATCAGAAAATCAAAAATTCTTATTTTATTTTTAAATTCATAATTATTTTATGTCATTTCTTAGGTATAATCTAGAAATTTTGAATAAAAATGAATTTTTCTTTAAAAATTTAACTTTTGAAAATTCGGCATTTTTTGAAAATTTTTCCTTATTGAATTGAGCAAATTTAAATAAATTTTTAAATTTGTTTTTGCAAAATTAGGTATGAATTTCATATCTGATAGTTTTTAAATAACTAAATTTAATTTTGTCAGTTTTTTTGGTTGACAAAAATTGCTAAAAATGTTCTCAAAAAAAAAATTTACGATAGCACACTAGTTTTTTGCTAATAACTTTTTTGTTTGTTAATGGTTTTGGATAAAACCTTTTTTCTAAAATTCTAATAAATATGAATTGTAAATATAGTTAAATTATAAAAATTCATACCCAAAGTGTGAAAATATTTAAATTTGAATTCGTTCACTATAATTTTCGGTCAACCTGTATGTAATAATAGCAAATGTTGCGCTACGTTGTGCGCAGTATGACGTTTAGCTCCCCTAATCGAAATTTTCTGTTCATTCTGTAGCTACGTAGTATAAATTTAAAGTTTTGGCAAAAATTCATCGAAAATTGATTCATTTATTAATTTTCAAATAGGCATTGTTTAAAGCGAATACTCTCTATGAAAAAAATTATTTTGAATCATTTTGAATTCTTTTTGTTTAGAAATATATGATTAGAAGTTAAATAAAACTTATTCTTAAATAGTTAACGTAAAACAAAAGCTAATTTACTCTATTTATTTATTTATTCATTCATTTACTGTCTGCATTTCGAATTTATTATACGTATAGTACAAAAATATCCAGCAGACTGTAGAACACTAGTTTTTGTTTCTTTTCACTTTTTGCTTATTTAATACGAAATGCTCCTGAAATAGCTTCTATTGTTGCTGTCTATGCATTTGAGATAAGCGCTTTGTTTATGTGTTACCTCATAGCGCTGAATTTATAAACAACAATAATTTGTTCAATATTACATAATAAATCTTACACATTTTTCCTTGTATAATTTGCAGCAAAAGCATTTGTATTATGATAAAAGTCCCAAGAAATGAATAAGCCTTGACTTACTTCTAAATTCTTTCAAAGCATACCTTGGTCACATGTTCACTAAACAGGGTTTAGTATGAAAGACCGCCTCTAAAAAAACTTATTTTTGTAGAAAAGATGGGAGTCAGGATTTCCTGCCTAATGTTGTTCTAGCTTCCCTTCAGACCGAGCATTCGTTTTGTATCGACAATTATTATTTTCTATAGAAGCTTATTGATAAAGAAAGCGTTACAAAAACAAGATGAGCCAAAATCAAAAACTCCTTGTTAAAAAAGAAGCCTAAACTTTGATATTACTCAATGTAATATCAACTTTTTATTTTCTGTCTGTTTTTTTTTTGTAGACTTTGCTAAACGAAGAATCGTTATCAACAACGTTGGGAATGGCAAATATATTAAAAGTGCCAACACAAAATAGGTGAGAGCAGCAGTAGCAGTTTTGCTTTTTGCGAGTTTAGTTTGAAGTGTCGCGAAACTCTCCTTTCGCTCAACGAAAAAAACTTAAATTTTCGAAATGGGATTTTTCAGTAACCTCTTCGCTTGCATTATAAGCCTTGTGAATCGTGATAATAACGATTTTTTACCGACGAGGTACTTTTTTGTTTCTAATTAATTAATGCGAAGATTCTTTGTTAGCAAAGCGACGAAATTATATTTAAAACTCATTTCTTTTTCCTCGCTTTTTGCAGAGATCGCGGTTTGATCGCCCGAACTTTTTACTATGCATCTTTCGTCATGTCACGAACTACTGATTCCACATACAACGACGTGTCGAAGAAAGTGATCAAAAGTCATAAAGTGAAAGAAGCTATCCGTCGCTCTGCCAACGAAGAAATGAGTGAACTTATTGAGAAGTCTGCTTTCATTGATAAAAGTACAATGGTACGACTTGAAGAAAAGCATAAAAAAAGGGCATGGAAGATACTTCAAAATATGCGTTCCTGCATCTGTTCGTCTCTTCTTCGAATCGCAGGCTGGGTTTTATATAAACTCCTTTGTCGAATGTTGAACACAGTTCAAATTCACAAAGGACAAATAAAAACTCTGAGGAAAGCGGCTGAACACAAAGTACCAATTATTTACTTACCAATGCATAGAAGTCATCTCGATTACATTTTAATAAGTTTCGTACTTTATATGAATAATGTAAAACCACCATTGGTTGCTGCAGGTGATAATTTATCCATTCCATTTTTTGGAAATCTTATGCGTGGTTTGGGAGCATTTTTTATTAAACGCAAGTTGGATCCTGAAGAAGGTAAAAAAGATCATGTTTACCGTGCTGTCTTGCAATCTTATATGGCTGAAAACTTAAGAGAAGGCCATTCTTTGGAATTCTTCATTGAAGGAGGACGTTCAAGAAGTGGAAAAGCCTGCCTGCCGAAATCAGGATTATTATCCATTGTAATTGATTCCGTCTTGGAGGGTGTTGTTGAAGATGTTTACATAGTTCCTATTGGCATTAGTTACGAAAAGTTAATGGACGGGAACTTTGTATCTGAGCAATTGGGCAAACCTAAAGTTATGGAAAGCTTTTCATTAGCAGCGAAAGCCATTTGGTCCAAATTGCATTCTTCATTTGGCAATGTCAGGGTAGATTTTTGTCAGCCCTTCTCATTGAAAGAATATTTGCGGGGCACAAGTATCAACTCTTCACGTGATAAAACAGATTGTGTTGCATGCACTCGGGACTCGCCTCAAGTTCGTAACTCACCGAGCTCTACTTCACTTTATGGCATCGATGTTGTTGTCAGCGATGACAAACGACAGATAATTAATACATTCGCCAAGCACATAGTTTATGATGCCTTCAACAACTCAGCTCTTATGAGTACTCAATTATTAGCATTTCTCTTATTGAACAAATTTCGGAAAGGAGCCACTTTGCATCAAATGACTCACAGTATGTCGTGGTTAAGAGAACAATTAAAAAATCGAAGAAGAGATGTTGGTTTTTCAGGAGATTCTGTCGATGTTGTTCGTCATGCTTGCAATTTGCTCGGAAAAGAATTAATTTCTGTATTTACTTTTCATGCAAGACATACATCATTACCCTCTCCGCATCGAAACGAAATGGAGAACAACAATATACGAATTCAATATTTGCAGCCAAAAACCAAATTGCCACACATTTTAGAGTTGCAATATTATAGCAACGCGTGTGTTTCCGTCTTTTTACTTGATAGTATTGTTGGTTTGTGTTGATAGTGAAAGCTTTATGAAATTAATAGTTTGTTTTTAGCAAATGCTTTGTTTGCCACACTTGACTCCGAATTGGAGACATTGACTGGCGTCGAAAGCAGTAACACTACAATTTCTCGTGAACAAGTAGTGGAAAAGTCAGCTGAGTTGTGCAATATTTTGCAACACGAATTTGTTTTCGCACCTGTAAGGTTTCTTTTGTCCATTTTTAACAAAAGAGTAATTGAAATTTTAAATTTACAGCCATGCAGCAGCATCAAAGATGCGATAAACGCCACTATTGAAAATTTTATAACCTATGGCATCTTTCTCGATGATAGAGTAAAAAAATTTTTCAAATCTACATATATTTACTATTAATCATTTTCTGGCAGGAAAGAAATTGTGTCAGAGGCAAACGCTTTGATTTCGAAGATTATGAAGATGATGATAAAGAGTACTCGAGTACAGTGTCAAAATACAATGAGCCGGGAATTAAAGTAGCTTTAGACTCGGAAAGTGTTGAAACTCTCCACTTCTATCGAAACATTTTAGCACCACTTGTTGAATCATATTGGTTGGCGGCCTGTTGCTTGTTGAGTTTGATTGGAAAAGAGAAAGAAGACAGTATGTTTTTAATGGAAGTGATAGAAATGTCAAGAGAAAAATTAAATCAAGGATTGTTGAGTTATGGTGAGTAAACAAATAAGTTAAAAAGTCAATATTCATTGTGTTTTGATCGTCAGCCGAAAGTGTTGCTGCAGACACACTTCGTAATGCATTAAAATTATTTGAAAGTTGGTCTATTCTTGAAGTCGAACGAGTCGACAGTGTTCGGACATATCGCTTGAGCCAAGATTACAACAACCGAGAAGCAATAAATAATCTTGTAGTAAAAATCGAACGATTCAAAAAGTAATGAATAATTTTGGCAACGTTTTCGATCGGAGTGGGGTTGAATACACGCTTCAAGGTTGTTGATAAGGTGTGGTTTTTCGTTTCACGTGCTCTTCATCTGTAAATGACGCTCATCACACGAATTGTACAGCAATAAAAAGATCAATAAATATTGCAATTACGAAGATATAAATGTAATTAAGTTCAAAAGTAATATTTGTTTAACAAAAAGTACTCAATATTCAATTGTAATTGTTTTGATTTTCAGATATTCATTAAGCGCTTCTTGTCCTAAATCTTTGCCGAAACCTGACTGCTTGAATCCTCCGAATGGCGCGGCAACATCGGTCTTGTTGTAGCAATTTACAAAGCAGGTTCCTGCTTGAATACGCTCACCGATTAGCAATGCTTTCGATATGTCTTTTGTGAACACGCCTGACGCCAGTCCGTATTCAGTATTGTTTGCTCTTCTTAACACTTCTTCGATATCACCATCTTTGAACCTTGAAATAACCATGATCGGACCAAACGACTCTTCACGTGCAATGTACATATGGTCACTAACTTCAGTGAATATTGTCGGCATGAAAAATAGACCGGGTCGCGGAACTTGCTTTCCTCCATAAACTAACTTTGCCCCTTCTTTCACTCCTATCTCGCAATATTCCAATAGTTTCTCCAAATGTTTTCTGTGATTTTGAGGCCCATGAGAAGTTGAACGGTCTAATGGATCGCCTATAACAATTTTCTTTGTTTCCTCAACCACTTTAGCGACAAAACGATCATGAATGCTATTTTCGACAAATACTCTTCCAGCAGCAATACAATTCTCGCCTTTATTGAAAAATACTCCATTCATTGCTTGGCGCACGCTTTTGTCGAAATCTGCGTCTGCAAATATGATCAATGGAGATTTACCACCGAGCTCCAAAGAGACTTTCTTCAAATTAGAGATTGCACAGGAACGCATTATTTCTTTTCCGATTGGCGTTGATCCTGTAAAACCAAGCTTTCGAATGTGCGGATGCTCAGCGATCGCTTGTCCGCAAACGCTTCCTGTTCCTGGAAGTACATTAATAACACCAGGAGGAAACCCTGCGTAAACGCTTAACTCGGCTAATTTCAATGCTGTCAACGGTGAAACTTGCGCCGGTTTAAGAACTACAGTGTTGCCAGCAGCAAGACATGCTGCCATTTTCCATGAAACCATCATTAGAGGATAATTCCAAGGAGTAATTATTCCACAAACTCCAATAGGTTCTTTCTTAGTTATGGTTAGATTTCGATTTGGACGTGCATGGTTTATAGGAATGGTCGATCCTTCTATTTTGTCGCACCAACCAGCAAAGTAACGCCATGTTTCAATTGACATTCCTATGTGTGTTTTTAATGCTAAAGTATAAACAGCTCCTGAATCCAAAGACTCAATGATTGCTAGCTCCTCTTTGTGTTGCTCTAGCAGATCAGCAAGTTTGTAGATAATTTTGCCTCTATCTCTAGCATTCATTTTACTCCATTCGCCTTCCTCGAAAGCTACCTTCGCAGCAGTCACTGCTTTATCGACATCCTCAACTGTTGCACTCTGAACTTCGCAAATAACGGACTCATCCGTAGGATTTATGCTTATCAATGGCTTACTGCCTTCTTTTGCATTCACAAATTGATTGTTTATGAAAAGTTGAGTAGGAAAACTGATCTCTCGTTTGTTCACTTGCATACGCGTGGCTTCGAATACAAGCTTTGGTCCTTTTGAGGTTCCACGATTTTTGAGAACCACTGTTTTCACGAATTCGCCAAGCGTCGAAGCCATATACACATCTTCATTCTCGAGTTCAACCAAACATTTTTCTTTCACTTCTTCCACCAGTCGAGTGACATCCATTGAACCTGCTCCACTTTTAAAAAAGTCCGTCTCTAAAGCGACTTCGCTTCTTAAAATTGATTCCCAAATTTCTGCAACGATATCGGCGAATTTTTTCTCCTCCTCTGTAAATTCAAAGTCTGCCTGAATCTCATCCTGACCATATTTATCAGCTGCTATCATTTTTCCATTTTCAAACATGAGCTTCGTAACGACAACGGCTTTTCCATCGTTTCCGAAAAGAATAAGTCCGCTTTCGCTCACCACACCCGGTCTACTCATGCCTTTTACTTCGACCTCCATTCCTTGAGGAATATCATTTTCTGAATATAGGCGAGAGCCAAAAGCCTTAAAAGTTTGATTTTCAAGAACGAACCATGCACCAGGAACTTTATCCATCCCTCTTATGAAATCGTGCAATTGTTTTCCGCTTAATTTGTCAAAATGTATCTCGCTAAGTTCTGGCTTGTTCAACATAGGATCATAAGTTGCGCCAACATCCGATTGTATCGTTTTTGGAGCCATTCCAGCGCTGATCAAATTCACAGCTTCTTTGAATGCAATTACTCCTTCCGGAAACAGAAAACGATTGTAAATCGTATCAACAGTATCGTTTTCTTCCACATCACATTCTCTTTGCAAAAGAATGGGACCAGTATCCAAACCGTCATCAGGCCAAAAAATACTGAAACCGGCTTTTTGGTCACCACTAATCAATGTCCAATTGATTGCTGAAGCTCCTCTGTGCCGCGGAAGCAATGACGGATGATATCCAATCGATCCATATTTGGGAAAGTTGACCACTTCAAGTGGAATGAATTGAGTACAGAATGGCAGTATATTCAATTCTGCATTCACTGAGCAGTAATCGTCGAACACCTCCTTTATAATTTTGCCCTTCACTCGCCATCGAGCGATTTTGAACACAGGCACATTATTCTCTTTCGCCGCCGTGGCCACCGAGTCTTCTCTGCCATTTTTGTCCGGAATAGTAAACACACCGACAATTTCGTGTCCTTCCGATTGTAAAAGTTTTAGAACAGAAGAAGCAAACAAGCTTTGACCGATAATCGCCAATCTCATCGTTTCGTAAAGTGTAACGCTTTAAAGATCTGAACTCACAAGCATTCAAGATAAATTGAAACGCACACAAACAGGTAAATATTGACCTAATATGCAGCGAATTATAATTAGTAGTCTCAAGAATACGTGTCTAAAAACTCTTGAAAGAAAAACTTGAAACTCGAGTTCTCTGTGCCGATTGCGAATTTTATACGTAAAAACGTTCTTGTTTCATTATCAATGTAAGAAAGTAGTTACTCTTTTCTAGGAAATCGGTACAGTCGCGTTTAATTTTCAAATTGATATATCGCGTCTCAACTAATCTTTTACAATATGCTCATATTTCACACTTTAAGTTTTTTAGCGGCTGTTGTAATCAAACAATTATCTTTTAAGCATTATAAAGTAATTTAAGATTTGAAATGTTAAAAAGAAAACGTTTTTTAGAGCAAGTTTTTAAATTATGATAAAAATATTGAAATATTTGTCGGGTTAAATCTGGATCAATGTTCGCAACATAAACTGAGACTTAAAAAATTTTTCTTGCTCTTAACCTCATTTATTATTTTTTGTTTTCGTTTGTTTCGACTCTATTATTGTGCCTAAATTTATCTATTTTACAAATGCACAGCTCAACGATATTTCAGAATCTCTCTAGCTCTCTCATGAATGCAGCGAATGCAAAATATTGTGTAAAGCTAATGTGCTATTCAAATACTTGATTAAAATAACTCAAGAAAAAAGGCATAAAGTATTTGAAATTAATCATGCATTGAAATTTAAATGAAACTAATTTAAGGCATTCGTACTTTTTGGGTGTTTCACACATCAAGCCATTCGATTTAAATTCGAGCTTATTTACTAATTCTCCGTTGCTTGAATTTTCATGTAAAAGTATTTTGATTTTAATTGAATTAATTATTAACCGAAAGATTTAATTGTTTATAAGTTAAATTTGTACGCTCATATCTAGAAAAGTTTTTCAGTCTATTGCTTTGTAATAGTGTTTTGAGCGAGGTGTATCATTTCACTTTGAATGTGAAAAGTGAAAAGCAAAACAAAATATGAATAGCATTGAGTGCAAAGTGAGAGAAGCTTTTCAGTGAACTTGCATTGTATTTTGGTCACTATCTTATCGCTCGCATTTTAGAGCAAAAGTTAATGCGGATTCGATTCTCGCTCGCTATAAAGAAAATGACTAGAACATAATTCTTATCCCCGATACAACAATTTGGTCAACAGCATTTTATCATTACTTCATGCTGACAGCTGGTGAAATTTTTTAAATTCAAAATTTTATACAGTCATAGTACACGACAAAAGAATTTCTCAACTAATCATCGCTTTTTGCTTGATTTAAAGGCGCTGCATCGAAACCAGTTTAATCTCGCTAAACTTGAAGATTTTTTTGTCGTCACGTGTAAAGCGTGTAAAGCATAGAGAATGCAAATATAGCGAAGGACAGAAAATTTGTTATTATATGGAAAGGCACCAATCAAGATACGAGATAAGAATAAAGTTTAAATAACTTTTGAAATAAACAATTAAAAGTTTTTGACCTTACCTTTTCATAATTTAAAATTAAGAATGAATAAGTAAAAATAGCATTGTTAAAGTGATGAGAAATTTAAAATTATAAATAGAAAATAAATAGAATATGTGGCTTCACTTATGAAGGCTTAACTGCAAGTATCTCGGTTAAGCAAATGAATAGCAATTTTTCAATTCATGACTCCTTTGTGACCAAAGTTTTGATCTTTTTTCTTGACAGCAACTAAAGATGATCATTATCAGTTTTTAAATCATATTTTTAAATTTAAAATAAGTTGTAACTCTTAAATATTTTATATTAGAAATTCCGGTTTTTTAATCAATTTCAAATTGAGTTTAACTGTAGAGACAGTTTCGTCATAGTAGTTCTTGTGTTTATTTTTTTTGGCTATAAGTTTTGTAGAATAACAATTTTATTACTTAAAATATGTCCAAACTGAACTTGCACAAAGTATTATTGCAGTAGTAATCATCTCAAAATGAGCTTGGTCGCAAACTTAGCCTCCACTTTCATTCTCTCATAATTCATGTTTTTTTTTTCGAAAAGTATTTTTCTACACAAAAATTATCCATAAAAATATGAGATGCTCTCAAAAAATTTTGTCCATCTTATAAGAAAAACTAATGTTAAAAAAACTTTTATTTTCAAATAAACAATGAAAACTTTTCTTGTATCCTCGATGACTGGGTAGTTGATTCATTTTGTGTTTAGTTTAAAGATGGCTTGAATACACATCAAATCAAGGAAAAAGATTTGAAAAAAATTTTAAAATCTAAAAATAAGCAAAAAAGTTTTAAAAAGAGTGAACAACATTTTTTAAATAAGAGCAAATAAAATATGGTGTTTTTCAGAAATTGCGCCCACTTTGCAACATTTGAAAAAGTTTATTCAAAGACAAATTTATCGTTCTTTTGAAGCCAAAAATTTTTTATCACAACTTTTTAACTTTAAAATTTTTTAATTTTTGTGCAAGTTCAGTTTGGATAGTTATTATCTTAAAAAATTAATTAAAATTTGAATTTTTTACTTTTTCACTTAAATTAATTATTTTTTAATAATAATGTAATAATGTAATAACTATATGAAAATTGAAAAAAGTCGCACAACCTTCCCTTCAAAAAAGAACGATAATTTTGAACAGTCCTAACGTTGTTGTTTCTTGATAACAATTTAATGAACTAATTGTAAGAGGGTGTATCTTGCATGCCTATTATTCTTAGATAAACTCTTTTATAATAAATTCATTTAATTGATAATTTTGAATTTGTTTTTTCAAAACTAATTAATATTTTTATTGATGTTTTAAAGTTATATCTTAGCACTTCTAATTTCTGTTTAGACTAATTTCTAATTTTATCTCTTAATATGTGCGTTTTTCCGTACTGTTTAATTAAGTTTTTGTATGTTTTAGGTAAAATTAAGTTGTTATATATTCAAGTTAAACAATGTAAAGATATTTCTAAACTTCACTGTAAGTAGTAAGTTTTTTGACAGCAAAAAAATTAATAAACATATTTGAAACTTTTGATATTTACCCAAACTGTTTAACTACATGTGTATTTTGTTAAATACCATTCTACAAATTGAGTTAAATAAGTGAGTTTCACGTGCTTTTTTATTTAATTGTTTGCTGCTACTCTTATGATTTCGATAGACGTTAAACACAGTAGTCACTATATTACCTTAAATTATCATTTTTATCTCGACTTTTTTTCTCTTCCTTTTTCGATTCGAGCGCTTGCTTGCTTTCAACTGCAGATAAAGGTCGCAATTAAAAAAATTCCATTTAAGAGTGGAGTTTGTTTTGATCGAAATAGGTTTACTTTGATATCTGAGCTTTATTTTGAAATTTTCGGAAACTTATGTTCTTCTTCTTCACTATCAATTCTTCTTATTTAATGTTTCGAGTGCCTTTTAAAAATAATTTTTCGCGAAAGAAGTGTGTTCTTGGCAGATGGTCTATTAGAAATTTATCTTCTCCTTTCTTATCTCTATTTATTTCGCTGCTTATGAAACTTCTGAAAAGTTTGATTCAGGGCAGATTTAAACCAGGTTTTGACATTTTCGGTAATATTCATCGATTATCATATAAGAGAAAAAATTAATTTGTTTTTTATTGAATAAAACAAAGCAAAGATGATGCATTTCCTCCATTCGCATTTGTTTCTTTACGAAAAGTTCTTGTCTATTCAACTAAAAGCGAGACACAATTTTTTCTTATCTCCAAAATGGTTAATTTATTGATGTTTTATACGAATTACACAATCAAATTTGTTTTACTATTCAACTTAATCTAGACGTAGAGCTAATTAAGCCGAGCACACCAAAATAAATCGTTGTGCAATTGAATATTGATTATCTTTCTAATGATTTTTTGTTAATGTAACCTTCTAGACCAAACATGTAATTCTTTTGAGAGCGGATTATAAAAAAAATGACAAGGCAAATTTCAAAATTTTCTAAAGAATTTTCTATTTTTTATAGTGATTAAAGTACTTAAACCACTTAAAATACCGTTTTGCTGTTAAGAATTTTTTTGGAATGATGTTTCACAGATCATATGGTCAAATCACAAGATTCAAATTGCTTAACCTTTGTTTTTTGAACATGAATAGAGAAATTTTGTTGGAATAATAAAAGAGTTTAGGAAAAATTAACTTCTGTGTTTGTTCAATTCAGTTTCCACTCGTAAAGATAAAATTAATTTTTGGAGTTAATCGTGCTTGAACTTAGCTTCTAAGTTTAAAGTCTGAAAATATGTTTACATTTGATTTTGAAAAAGCTCTTTTTTTCGAGCTGATAACTATGTTAATGTCTATATGCGTAAACTTTCTCAACGGTGACCCCTTGACTAACTCATTTTAAGTTAAATCTGTTGATAAACAATGACAATTTCGAAATTTTCGCCATTAAGCACTTCTTTACTTCATAATTATAAAAATTTTTGAATTATATCTGTTCGCTTTATTTTTGAAATGAAAAGTTTAAACCAGATCTTTGATCGTGCATTCCTCTACTTTTTCTTTAAACAGTCTCCGATAACCAATGAGTTCAAAGTCGAACATATCCATCATCGGCTGCCAAAAAACTTCACGATATCATTTCAACAACAAATGAGATTGACAAAACATATTTGACTTTTTTAACCTAATCGGCCAAGCTTATGTTGAAATCAATTGCTCACTTTCAAATTGCATTATGCTAAAATGCTCACAAATGCAAAAATTGTTGCGACAAAATAGTAAATACAAGATGATTTTTATAAAAGTACCGGTGTTTGATCTTAAATCACTCGTAAAAGGAGTAATATTTCACAAAGAACAATATTTTTTGATCTTCTTGATTGAAAATTATAAAGAATCTCAGACTAATACAGCTTCGGAAAAATGTTTGCTCGATCATTAAACATCTTATCACAAAGAAATTTGATTTTGATCAGGGTTCGTGACAAAATTTAAGCACATTTTAAAGTAAAATTCAGCATAATCGACAATTTTGTTTAAATGAATTCGAATGGAAGTGAAAGCAACGCTGTTTTATTGACTAAAAAATGATTTTAATCGCTTTTCATGTGACGATCTCAGTAGAAGTGAGTGAAGCTGTTTTTTTTTCTAGTTGGAACAGAAAGATATTAGGAACAAGTGTTTAATAAAAGGAAAAATCATTAAAATATGTCGAAAATAAAAAATAAGTGAAAAAACGAATTCAACAATGTTGTCTTCAGTGATTCAATAATGTTGAATCAACATTATTCTAGCTTTGAGTGTTGGCACATGGAGTGAGCTGGAACCGATTTCATAAATCGACAGATTTATTATTGATTCGTAAAATAGACTTCTGCTATGCACATTAGTTTCTCGCTGTTTGTAAGATCATCATTATGGTTTGTCGTGTTTTCTCACCACGTTTCAAAGCGGTTACAAACAGTCGAATGTGAATGCAAAGCGAAATGCTTATTTTGTTAATAAAAAAATCACAATTTACTCTCTTTTAACTTTATTTCGTTTCATTCCTTTTTTCATAATTCACTTAACAAATGCGCAATAAACGTTTTATAGAAGAGAGACGATTTCATTAGTATTCGTTGCGCTTTATAAAAATTCAACATTCACTTTTCTGTATTAAACGAGAGTTCTGTGCAATCCTGAAGCCTTTTTATTTAAACTCACTGTTTTTTTAAATAACATCGAAGGTAAGACCACAAATTAATTGTTTCAGTGGCATTTATTGCTATTAATGGCATCTTTTTAAAATAAAGTTTAATTTTGAATTGAGAAACGCACGCTTGCATTTCTCTATCAGTTATCGCTAGCACAAACATTTTTTCAGAAATTGTACTGAACAAAAGAGATAATAATAATAAATTCAAAATTTATTTAAACAACCTTAAGCTTCTTTGACTGTTTTTTTTTGTTTATTAAATTGAATTTAATTCTTTTCTATTTATTTTTGATAAATACATCCTGTAATGGAATCAATAAACAATTTACGATTTTTTAACAATTTAAGTTTTTAGATAAAAAATCATGTCATGTTATGAAGTTAAAAATTTGTCATGTTATGCATTTTACAACGAAATTATCTTTTTTACCTGACCTAAATTAAACTGAATTAATTGTAAACAGAGGTGCAATCTTTGATCGTTACAATTCAGTTTAAAAATGCTTATTTGATTTAAAAATTTATTTTTCTTTTCTTTCTGCGAAAAAAAAAATTCAAAATTTCGAGTGTTCTGTGAAAAAAGCTACCTTAAAACTTACTACAAGTATTTTGGTTAATTTCTTTGAAATCACTTTAAATAGATCATTTTAAAATTGATAAATCTTGTCTTTTAAATATTCTTTAAACTATTAAACAGATTTCGCCAGACTTACACTTTGGTCCCATTTAAACAATGATCAAAAATGGTTAAAGACGAAGTAAGTAATTTATTATTATTGATGCAATTCTTTGATTCTAACACAGTATCTCTGTAAAAATTTACTCTTTTCTCGTGATAAACACTATCATTTACTTGAATCCGTTGAATTGTAAATAAGAGAATGAGCAATTGAGAAAAAAATTATCTTCTTTCATCATATCGCTTCAAAATAAAGCGAAAAGCGCTATCTGAGTTTTCACAAGCATAATAATGAATGAAAGATTTCTCTTCGAACTTATTTAATATTTATTCGCTTATGAATTATTGAATTCAATGCAATCTCAAACAGTTGATTTCGTTATCTAACGAAAAGATGCTATCAATTTTTTAAATTAAATAAACTTTTTTAAAACTTCGCATGAATTTTTAAAATAAATTTGATTGAAGTTAGTGTTCGGAATTTTTTTATTACCATTTTTGAATTCGATTAAGAAAAACGATTTTATAGAAAAAAGCTATTAAAAAATTTTCGTATATCGACCAAACAAAATATTTGCAATATCAAACTACTTATTGTGAGAATTGCGAAGAAGAGAGCGATAATTAAAATGATGTCTAATAATATCTCGGTATTCGTAACTGCAAGAGACGATGGTTCGCGTTTATTAATTTTCTGTAACCACTTCAACGAATTAGACCAACTGTCTTCACCGCTTTCTTCTGGCAGATGCTTGTTAAGAAGAAGATTTTTATTCGATTCTTCGATTTTATTTACAAGAATTTCGTCGGACAATTCCATTAACAAATCATCTCTTTTAATACTTCGTAATCCATTGATGAATGAAAGCAAAGCGCTGTCGTTTTGTTCGTTCAACTTCAACCATCGCTCGAGAAAATGCGAACAATAGGCATTTACTTTATCGTTCGCTGTCATTAGATGTTGAAGTTGTCGACATTCGAAATCCGACAATTCGCTCGCAATTTTCATCAGATGCTGCGTTTTCAATTCGTGCTTTGCGAACGCAAATCGAATCGAGAAAAAAATCAATGCACACTTATAAAGAAAATTGAAGACAAGAATTACGTAATTCATTTTGTTTGGATGTTTAACAGGCGTAAAATTCAAGTGCTGTTATAGATTTTCTAATTTGCAGTGCGTGTCATGGACTTCACGTGAAGTTTTTGTTGCATAGAAGAAAGAAGCTTGATGTAGAATAAGAGAAAGGCGCTTTTGTTATCTTTTGTGGCTTCACTTTATCTTCGGTAATTACTTGACTCAAAAAGTTTATCAAAAAATTGATTGGGCACTTTAATTGATTTTGTTTCTGTTTTTATTCGTCTGTTTATTTTTTAATTTGCGATAATTGTTGTGTAATAGATTTATATAACTAATACATAACATAACATAACATCTTTATTTACTTTATGTCACCACATCAGCTCATTTGAACGATTTCACACATATTCGACTCTAGTTTCACCAAAACCAAATTCCCAGGCAAAACACCTTTCCACATACCAATAGGGTAAAAAGCAATTTTCGTGAATGAAGCGAACAAAATTGAAAACTTTTCAACTTGAATTTTATGATTATATGAGAGATAAGAAGCCAAACAATAAGAGAAACAAAAAAATTAATTGCCATCGTTTAACCATTTTCGATCAAAAAATGAAAGAAAAGTGAAAGAAAGCGAGGTGTCTAAGCGAAACATTTATCGAGCTTTTAGGATTCGTAAGATGGCAGCGCAGCTTCCATATTTTAGCGAATTAACAAGATTAATAAGCGAAAATTTGAGAGAAAATTGCATTTGTGCTCACACAGCATGAGCAATTGTTATTTAGGTTTGTTAAGTAGGTTTAAAATCTTTGCTTTGAACTAGTTACGGCTTGCATATTTTAAAATGAATATCATCACATGAGTTGTCAAATGAGCTCTTAATGTTTTTTTGTTGTTGTGATAGTTAATATTTGTTAACTATTTCAATGCAAAAGATTTAAAATATATGCTCTTCTTTGTGATAGATTTCTCCTTATAAAGTAAAGTTAAAAATATTTCTATAACAAAAACACTTCTTCGAATTAGCTTTTCATAAAATTTTAAGATTATTTAAGAAAAGTTAGAAACATTTAAGGAAAGTTAAAAAACATTTCAAACCGAAAACAATTAAAAGAAAAATTAAAGAAAAAGTGCTCGTCTATATGTTCCAATTTTATGCATTTTCTTTGCTGATTTAGTATACATGAAAGGAAAAGAATTATTCACATCTCTGAGTTATACCTTTCAAAAATATATCCAATGTTGGCCAAAAAGTTGCTAATCTTATCAGTATAAGAAAGTAAAAATATATCTTATCAATATTGAATTAAATAAGATTGAGCAGAGACAGATAAGCGACTTTGTGGTGCTTATTCCAGCGACTTAAAGCGCATTCGACGTTTAAATTTAAAATTTAATAAACTATAATTTTATCGTTCAATATTATATTTATAGATAGAATTTTGTTTCAAAAACAAAAATTTAAAAATAAAAAGCATGGGAATTTAAAACGAAAAGTAGACTTTAAGTAAAACACAGTATCGATGTTTCTACGGTCATCACGAAAAGCCATCTATCATGCTGAAAATGGTGGAGTGACAACTTTGACATTAGCATTATTCATCATTTTCAATGTGAGCATTCTACGATGCATTTTATACATTCTTCATTCAGCTGATTTCTTTTTTCTCTTATTCTCCTCTCGTTCTTGAAAATGTCGATGGCCCGCACTTTAAGCTTAGCGGCTTTAGCGTATGCATAATATATGAGTAGCTACAATGTGTGTTCATTTATTTAGATGACATGGCACTTTTAACTTTCTTGCTAAAACGCTTGACGTGTGTGTTTGTTTATATTGAAAGAAACAAATTTTTAAAACTCTAATATTGATTTTTATCGACTCATTTTTCTCTAATACAGATAAATTCAATTTATTGATAATTATACCACTTTAGTAAGCCATAAACGACTTGCAACTTATAAACAATTGCCTAGCTTCTAGAGAGAAAGATGAGCTCCAATTTAGTTTATTTCGAAAGCGAATTCGCATGTGTCCAAAGCTTGACGTGACCATTAGCAGCAAAAAATTGTCTGAAGCAAGAGAAAAGGCGCAATTCATTTAATCTTACATAAAGCACCGTAGAGACTTTTTTGAGAAAGACTGAAATGTTCGCCTGGTTGAAAATCATGTACATCTAAAAATGAACATGTGCAATCATATTGCTAAAACAGTTCTCGCAAAGTTATACAAACCTTTATAATTAATAAATTGAATTCAACATTAAACATATTTGAATATAATGAAAATTTTGATCTTTTTTAATTTACTCAACTTATATTTTCTCCATACTGCGAAAGATTTCAGTATTAAACGAAATGTTTTATAGCATGGCGTGCACATTCGCCATAGTGCAAGTGATATCGCAAACACTCATCGTACAACACAGAAAAGGATGATCACATCGGCTATCGCCAATGCGATATCAATTACTTGTGCATGAACACCACATATTCACAAAACAAGAAACTTCAGCGTTTTTTCTAAATGAAAGCAAGTATGAAATGAGTAGTTGCAATCGAATTCTGAATTTTGATTTAGTTTGTGAGGAGTCGGACTTCGCCTACGAACAGGTTCTGATAAATGCGCAACGGATTTTATGGTAAAATTCTAGACTTTATTATTTATAAAATTACATAAATACAAAATGAGAAAGCAACGAGAATACACGTGCGGGTGTCGGTGGGAGTCACGGTAATCTGTGGCATGCCGTTGTACCGAGCTCGTTAATAGCGAAGTTGCGAGCACGCGAACGTTCAGCTAAAGGCTCTCTATTGCATTGAGCACAGTGTTTTTACGCACAAATATTTCTATCGCATTGGTGATAGCCGATCAATATCACGTCATCTTTCGCTGCAATTGAAAAATGCGAAGTTCGACTATTTACGCGTGTGACTCTTCATACGGTGATTGTTGTCGATATGATTGATGCTGTGGCAAGCGTGCACGCCAAAAGTTTCAAACGCAAATTAACGGAAGATGTTCAAAACTGAAAGTGAGGGAGTTTTTTAGTTATGACTAGGGTCAAAGATTTTGGTGCTGCAGCAAAATTTTTATTTTTTGATGATTTTTTCAAAAATGATTTAATCTGTATTCAAATAATGCATTTAGGAGTTAATAAATATTTTTCTTTAAAATTTTGTCACCAGAATCACCAAATTTGACGATGTATCAACAAATCACCAAATTACAAAAATTGTACCAAATGATTAATTCATTTCAAAGTTATAATTTTAAGAATTGAATTATTAAGAAGTTTAAGATATTAAATTTAAATAGAAAATTTAAACATTGAGAGTAAAGATAAGCACAGTGGCCGAGTTATACAGAGCGTGGAACGAAATCGCTGCATGAGAATCCGAGCCCGAAGCGCGAGGGTTCGAATCTAAGATTCTTCAAATAGAAGAAAATTTTTGCAAATTAAATAGTCAAAAGTTTTAAAAAAGAGCAAAATTTTACGCTGCTGCCTAGATTTGAACCCGAGCACTTGAAGCATGTTTGCTCTATGCTCGAAACCACTCAGGCATTGTGCTTATCTCGAATGTCACCGTTTAAAATTTCTATTTAAATTTAATATCTTAAACTTTAGATAAACTATTAAATAGAAAATTAAAACATTTAAAGTAGAGATAAGCACAATGCCTGAGTGGTTTCGAGCATAGAGCAAACATGCTTCAAGTGCTCGGGTTCAGATCTAGGCAGCAGCGTAAAATTTTGCTCTTTTTTAAAACTTTTGACTATCTAATTTGCAAAAATTTTCTTCTATTTGAAGAATCATAGATTCGAACCCTCGCACTTCGGGCTCGGATTCTCGTGCAGCGATTGCGTTCCACGCTCTGCATAACTCGGCCACTGTGCTTATCTTTACTCTCAATGTTTAAATTTTATATTTAAATTTAATATCTTATCTTTTTAAACAATTTTTCGTTTATCTTTTCGCAAATGTAAAAGTGTATCATAACTCTATTGAATATGTATTAAATCATGCTTATGCGAAATTTTAACAAAGTTTGAGTCGGACAACAAACTGCGTTCACTTATAAGCCAGAAAACTCTACGTTTTTATTGTCTTTGTAGGAGAGATGAATTATCATTTTGTATATGAAAAGGTCCATTGTCAAAATTCACAATTGAGTTTAAATCATATATCATTTAAAATAAAGATTAAATCATTTTTGAAAAATCATTAAAAAATAAAAATTTTTCTGCAGCACCAAAATCCATATCCCTA
Organism: Dinothrombium tinctorium; assembly: GCA_003675995.1. Lineage (NCBI taxonomy): Eukaryota > Metazoa > Arthropoda > Arachnida > Trombidiformes > Trombidiidae > Dinothrombium > Dinothrombium tinctorium. Next base: position 6,491 of record NCKU01000824.1, on the reverse strand, counting down.
GTGATAACACTAACAATCTTTACGAAACTTCGATAAAATTTCTATATTGAAACTACATAATCATACATCAGATCTTAAAGGTGATTTTTAATCTTAAGTTTAGGCAATTGAATACTTTTATGTAAAAAGGGAATATCGACTTTCTGTAAATAACTGGAGAATTCTTCAATCAAATTAAATGATTTTAAATTATGTCATTGTGAACACTAAGTTTTGTCTAAATTAAGGATAACACATCATGAAACAAATATTGATCAAAATATAAGCTCAGGATTTATTTTACGAAAGCCGATGTCCCCTTTTTGCATAAAAGTATTCAATTATTTTAAACTTGAGCTGAGTAAGTACATATTAAATGCTATGTGGAATGTTGATGAATTATTGACCGCAATATGAAATTTTAAGAGTTACTTACATATTTAATAAATGGGAAATTACAGTTGAAGACAATTTAGATATTTTTTCAATTAACATTTAAACTCAAACTCAATTTTGCATTGTTTTGATGCAAGTACACTCTCTTCATTTAAAATAAGTGAAAACAATGCAAAGGCATGGTGAAGTGCTTTCTTTTAAAGTGAGCAGAGTGTACATAATTAACTTTGATATCATCTTTGGATGTTTGCATTTTGAGAGAATGAAATGAAAGCATCGTAAATGAAAAATGAGAATCATAATGAAAGTTGAAGAATGGACAATTTGCGAGATGAAAATACGCTGCGAATGCTAAATATGCGAGGCTGTTTCAGAAGCTTCGAACAAACGAAAAAAGTAATGAAGAAGAGAGGAAGAAGAAGAAGCAGTCAGCATTTTGAAAACGAATATCGATTAGTGTTTCGTCGAGGAAAAGCTGCAAATCGTGACAAAATTTCGAGAGTATCACGTTAAGACAATATACTATAGATTAAGGCGTTGTTTATTGTATTAATAGAGAGAACTTTTTCACACTTCAAAATGAAAACAAAAAAGATTCGTTTTTCTCGGATTACATTTGATAGTTAAGTTAGTGTAGTTAATTTATTTTTAGGATTAATTATAAGTGGGTTAAAATAGATGTGAGTTTTTCTTGTCAAATATTTGGTTAAAATTTAAAATTACACAACACAACATATTTTGCGCTCGAAATTTTTCAACGGTTAAAATGATATCGAGATTAGAGAGAAGAGAAGAGAGGTTAAAAGGTGAAACTCTTGAGAGAGAAGATGCCTATCTATTAAAATATTGAAAGTAAAAACTACACACAATTCGTTGTTTGAGCTACCTGTTATTTGGGCAGAAAACGTCGAACTGATCGACGCATTCCGCTCGCCATTATTTATTTTTTAATAATATTTTTTTCTTTAAATTTTGTGTATAGTTTACATGCTTACAATGACTTTTGTCTTTGTTTTCACTCGTTTTTTAGTTTTAGTTTTAAATGGACAATGAGCTAATCTTTTCGTTTTTATAATTAACATGACATCAAAATACTGTTTCATCACATTTTATATATACTCATAGCACTTGTCGTTGTTAAGAATCAAAGCGAGAAATCAAGTGATAGTTGTCGAGAGAAAAACAAGAAATGAACGCAGATAAAAGAGATATGCACATAGCAGTTCATTTATCAGTCCATTGATGCACTGTTCGTATATAAGTAAATTGTGGAATGAAATATGAAACCGAAATGAAAAGCTGAGACGGGCTAAATTCGAGTTAGATACACGCAATCGATTGTGTATATATGAGAGTAGTTGCGAGTAATTATCTCTCTTTTTCTTGTATTGCAATTAATCGACCATCAGATGAAAACAATAACCAATCATCTGATGTATTTTCTCGTTGCATCCAAAAAAGAAAAGCAAATAATTTGAAAATAATTTTCCTGTCGGTGCTCAGTATTTTGATGCCTTGTTGCTGTAGTTGTAGCTGTAGTTAGTTGTTGTTGTGTATTAATTTATGTTACATAATTTTCAAGTCCAACATTCTCAGTTACAAGTTAACTAAAGCTTGAAGCAGAAACTCGTGGAGAAGAGACAACAACACAAAATTTCATAGTTTTTTACATACTTAATTGGCTAACCAAATTTATCGGAAGCCGTTCCTACTTAATAATGTAAGTTTGATTACAAACCACCGATGACCCGCACTTTCCAAAATATTCAGAGCGAAATATTTCTTAGGCTCTCTGTTTTCGAAATACGACCCTAACATTGAAGAAGAAAATGTTACATACATACGTAGAATTGTGTTACACATCGGTTTTCGCTTCAAGCGTTTATAAAAAGAATTCAAGCTTCGTGTCCTAAAAATGAAATGCTATTAAACCGCACAGTTGCATTTCTTCCCACACGACGATGAAAAGTTCAAACTCTAATCCGATGACTGACATTGACGAATGTTGCATAGCGCTTCTACGAAAGGTCTAATAATTTTCTTCTCAATACTTCAATACAACGAATTCAAATTAACTGTTTTTGTTTGTTTACGATGAGGTAAATACTGGACACTTTGCTTGTACTCAAACTGTTTTAGTTTTTTCTATTGCAACACACATTTGCCTTCGATTGAGCTCTTCAATTCGCTAACTTGATTTTCTATCGAGTGTTTCAGTTCTGCAGATTCAAGAACGGAACACAATTACTCAGCAAAATTGCTCTGAACACTTACTTGTGAACTCATCCTGATCGGCTGCCGCTGCTTCTGCAGCAATTTCTTCGGGCGTCTTTTTCTTACGATTCAGTCCTTCCTCCGCGGCCGAGGTTCCACCCATCAATGCTTCTTGCTGCTTCCGCATCTCCTCTTCTTTCTCTTCTTTCTTCTTAATTCCATACTATTGACAGAGAGGCGATTAGATTCGCGTATAAGACAATTAAATCAAGCTCATAGCAGCGAAGATAAACTCTTTGCATCATGAACATTGTTTCAAAACGATCTGACAAGAGGAAGAAAAAACTCAGCGGCAGCTTCTTTTCTACTCTCTTCACAACGTTTTTTCTTCATCAGAGTTTATAAAAGTGAATAAGAAAATTCATTTCTAAATGAGCGCTTTGTCATAAAAATCAATTTTCGTGTTGTTCTTGTATTAATTAAGAACACTTCTTTCGCCGTCTCGAAGCGAAAAGGTCTTTTGTTTGTTTTCTAGGGTCGATATTACTTAAGTTCAGCTTTACTTTTTAATATTTTTTCGCTTTTCTAATATAATGCGCTTCAAAATATTTGTTCACTTTTTTCTTAAAGAACAGCTTTCTCTGAATTTTATTCAGATTTTTTGCACCGCTTTTCTAAAAGATTTTAACTAAAGCAGAAGAAAGAAACGAAAGCGAAAATTGGGTCTTGGATTTATAAGAAAAGGAAGGAAATAAATTTTCTTTGTTTTAAAAGTAAGACAGAATTCAATAAAGAAACTCGAATTATCTTACTGGTGAACTGTGTAAAGCTGAATTTAATGAAATAATTTAGAAGCGCATTTTTCTTACAGATACATAATGCAATATTCTGAAATTTTCGTTCGCAAGCTTGTCGTAAATTGAATTTTGACTTTGAAAAGCATAAATTTTTTCGCCTCTCTATCTAATATTTAGAAATATTTGAATAGAAAAGCGCAAAGTGATAAAACGTAACTAAAAGCGTTTCGACATTTTCCCTTGATTTTTATATTTTCTGCACTTTGCATATTCGCTCTCATTACCATCAAAGAAGAAAAGACAAAAATCGAAAACCCGTCAAATTCGCAAACGCGACCGAAAACAAACGAAAACTTTGGAACTCATTAAAAACTGTGCGTTCGAAAAAACTTTTTAACGGTTGTGTATTTGCTAAAGTGAAAGCGAGCGAAAACTAGCAATTCGCCTTTAACTTTCACTCCCTTCTTTTGACAATCGATGAAAAACGGAAAGGAAAAAAGGCATTTGATTCGAGTTTTGAAAGTGAAGAGAGAAGTGAATGCTTTTTTCTTCTTGTATCTTTTCCATCCATTGCTTGATTTTATTGTCGTATGTCAAACGCTTTTCGCTTTCGGTGTAATTGCAAAAAAAGACGCGCACAACAAAAAGGTGAACGAAATAAATCACACAATCACCTTATCGCGAATCCCTTGTCTCATCCTTTCCCTTTCCTCTTCCATCTTTCGATGCTTTTCGCGTCTTCTCTCTTCCGCTTCTCGAAGTGCTTCCAATCGCTCTCTTTCCAACTCTTCCAACTTCTCTTTATCCTCCGCACTATCACCGCCGCCGCCTCCCATATCTGGAAACATTTCAAAATAAATATAAATTTAATGTCATTTTAATGCAATGCAAAGCCATATAATTCGTATTCGTCGCGCAATGCACTCGTATATTTGAATTCAAGTGCTGCATTCTTGGCAAAAATGTGATAAGATGTTGAAGTATAGATTAAAGATCTGTGAAATTGAATGCAGTCAAGAGATTCGAGCTAAACTTGAAAACATTGTTGACTACTTTAATGTTCACTGCTTCTTTTTCTTTAGCAGACTGCTTTCGATCGTTGGAACCAATTTATTTCGCTTCATTGAAGAAAATATGACGTTTATTGCTAATTTCGCAAAGATTTTTCCTTAAAAGCTAGAGAAAAGAGTGATCATTAAGAAGCATTCACTATCCTAAATCTAAATTAGAAAACATCAACTCGTTTTCAGAAATGCCAATTTGTTCGTCGGAGAAAACTGCTCGAGATCGCTTTAAGGATCACTCCAAACTTCTTTGCTCAGTCAATCATTTGAAGTGAATAACTTATTTTAAAACGGTCGTCGAATGACGAAAAGAAAGAAAGAGAGAGAGAGAGAGAGCTTCTTTTAATCATCGAGATTTATTCCGGCTTCTGTCAAAAGAAGCACCTCTTCATTGAAATCTGAGCTCGAGCTGAATCTTGCGAAGTTAGCAGCGCTGAGTTTACACTTGAATACGAGTCGATACTTTGAGTGTCAGTTGAAGGTTTAATAAATTACGAAACTCAGATTATGGGCTTTATTTTTTTCTATAGGTCTCAATATAATCGCAAATGAATTGCCTTATGTACCGTTCTCTTTACTCAAAATTTCAATTACTATTTGGAGCTTTTGAAATAGGCATTTAATAAAATAAAGTTAGGAGCATTGAAAAGTTACAATTTTCTTTTCATGTTCAAAGTAAATCTAAGAAATCGCAGTTAATTATTTTACTTTCTGTATAGGCTGGGTACAATGTCTTGAGATTATTTGATTGTTTTGTACACGAAGAGAAAAAATTTTGTCTTACAATTTAACCAAGCTTTACAAGCTTTGCTATTTCTAAGAAATCTAAAATTCAAACTAAATGCCGAGAAAATCTAAAAATTAATATCCGAAATTAAACCTACTTTTTAATAAAAGTTTTTCTAACAACAAAATTTCAACTTAATATAATTTCCTTAAGATTTTTAAATTCAAAGTTTGTAATTAATTACGGCGAAAACAATTTTTTTACAATTTTTCTACCATACTTATTAAATTAATTGCTTTTTTACTGAAAATTTGCTAAACTCTTTAATTAATTAAATCTATGACAACAGAAAATTTAATTAAAATACCAAATCTGATGTGGCGTGTAAAACCTGCTTGTTGATGAAATTACTGTACAAGCCTAACTAAGAGCGTCTGAAATTGTTTCTCATTTCAATTTCGACAGATTTAAGCAGTAAGTATTTTTCAAAAAACATGTTCTTTTAAAATTATAAATGAAAATTAAATTTCTTTAACTTTTCATAATATTAACACTATTGATTTTGAAAATAAACCGATTTAGACCTAAACTTAGAAGTTTTCGCCCAAAAATCAATTTCTAATCTCCATTACACATATTAGACAAGAGAATAAATGGATGGAAGCTGCCATGCAGTGAACATTACAATTGATTTTTGTTACATCAGTCATTATCTTTTCTCTTCTAATTGTTATTTACAAATAAATTATAGACAAATTATTATGTAAATTCACAGACAAATTATTAGTTTTTTAGTTAGTAAATAGCAAAATCAAAAGCACAAAACATTACCTTATATAGCATTAAAATCATTGATAGATAAGAAGAGAAAACGATAAGAAATTATAGCCTAGAAGTGCACCTTATAACCAAAATTTGAGTGCAGATCGTCCAATACGTTTTTCTGTATTCGTTTTATATCTGTTATTCTAAATTAATTCAGCAATAAATATGCAAAAATAAACTAAAAAATTTAAATTATTCGGGTAATATTTAAATTTTGACATATTTATAACTCGAAACAAAACAGAGAGAAAAACAAATTTGTGATGGAGAATTTCTTTATCTAATTTTTGTTTCTGGATTTTTACGCAATATCGGAAATGAGAATGTGCTTTCTAATCGGTACTCATCAACTCTTAACAAGCGCCAAATTGGTTGTGACTTTCTACTTTCTTATGTCAAATACAATTTTTACACTTGGTTATATTTAAAAGAAAGAAAGCTCAAAAAACTTAATCCACATCTACTGGAATCAAACTTCTTTCCAATTTT
>NCKU01000823.1:0-32891 GCA_003675995.1 Dinothrombium tinctorium | reverse complement strand
AGAGAGAGAGAGAAAGTTGAGCGCAATATAAGTGCGACTAAAATTTATTTGAAGTGAAGTGCTACTTTGCTAGAAGAAATCATTGTATTCTCGTTACGCACCGTTTTAAAAATCTATTTGAAGTTAATTACAGTCGGAAAATGGTTGCATTTAAAAAAAGTAAACGTCTGGCAATGGAAAGCTATTGAAAACTCTTTTCTTTTGTATAGTAGAAAACGTCTTGTGAAGAAGTAAAAAAAAAGTTTGAGTTGAAATTCAATTAATTTCGCTCTCTCACTTGCAGATCACTTTCTGCTTTCATCACAACAAGTACTCGCGTAAATCAAAGCAAACCATGATAAGTAATTACCGCTGTTTTCGGCTAATTTGCAAATACTCATTTTGCTCAACGCGTTAATTAAAAAACTTCGAAACAGGAGTAATTACACAAAGCATAGCGAAATTATGAATTATACTTCTGATAATTAATCAAAATTTCAATTTTAAAATGTAATTAAAATAGCGAAAACGTGAATGATTTGAGCGAAAATTTTCGCGAATTTATTAACTTTCGTACTAATCGAAATTACGGTTTACTGCGATGAAAAGAATTGCTTTAAAAAGTTTAATTAAATAAGATAAAAATGAATACAAAATAAAAATAAAAATTTAAGCGAATATTAGCGTGAAAAATGAGAATGTAAATTGCTTTCAATGCGAAGTAATTAACATCGGTTTTCCGAATGAATGATGCTTTGTCTGTTCGAAACTGAAATTAACGAAATAAAGACCATAAATTGGACCATTTCTTGAATGGAGAAACTGAGCAAGATGAATAACTGATTCCGCAATCTAATTGCTTCATGCCTTTCACCATCGCCGTGTAATACTTATCATTAGACATCAATCTTTCGCCGTACTTTTTGATGAAATTTGCGAATGAAGGAATCGCTTTCGATACGAAGTCGCCAATTTCGCAAACTGCACGCGTTCTGCATTCATTACTCTTGATGTCCAGCACTTCGAACGATTTATTAGGTAATGTGGTCAATTCGCGAGCGACCACGCTGTAGTCGAGCTTCCTTAATTCACCAACGCTCTCCGAAAATGAGCGAAAAGTGAATATCGACGTTAAACCTAATGCGGAGAAAAAGCTCGGAGCCAGCACGGTGATCAACCCGAACGCTGAAGCGAACAGAACGCCGAGTTTGAGCGCGCTGTATGTGGTTATTTCTTTGAGTGCACGAGCGAAGCCGGACTTAAAGGTTGGAACCAAACTTTTCGCACTACCATCGGGCGTCGAGATGAGATTGACCACTGAGTCGATCGCTCGTTTCTTGATCGAACGAATGAGAATCTCTTCGATATTTGAATCTTCGCCGTTTCGATTGCTGCCTATGTCGCCGGCCGCCAGCGATGCGAACAGGACAATGAGAATGAATGAAGCACTAATGAAGATTACTCGCTTAATCATATTGTTTCTCGGCTTTACTTTTCGAAAGTTTGAATAACAGCACTTTGCACTTAAGTCGCGCTTATTTGTTTTGGTATATTATTTTGCCAGACTTTACTGTCTCCCTTTCAGCCGAAATCTATTGACATGTCTTTGTCTGAAAGCCCCTTTTATACTGTCTTCTTGTTTCTTGTTTATTCCAACCGAATTCCAAAGTATCGAAAAACAAATGATTGGACACGCGGAGAATTGGGGTAAAGTTGAGTAAAGCGAAAAACAGCGATAACACTAACGGTGGTCAACGAGTGGTCAGTGAGCGACCCCTCAAGTTATGATGAAAAAATGTATATGCTTTCGCTCTGTTTTGCTCGGGCTTTGAGGTCAGCACACTTCCGGGTCAAGGTTTACAACAATTTTTTTTTTCTAGCATTGCTTTCGAGAATGAAAAAGCGATGAGTTTTGTGATAAAAAGCTGCGCTTTACCTACTTTGCGCTCTGCTATTTTCGTCATCAGGTTTTCGCGTTAAAAAAGCAAAAAAAAAAAAAAGATTTTAAAGTTGTTTCGGGTCAAATCCTGTCGCTTTTGGGGACGCGAAACAAAAAATGCCAAACTTACACATTCGTACCTATTTCAGACATTCGAGTTCGTGTGCGCTCGATACTCTATGCTTGGTTTGCTAGCGCATCGAGCAATTTATGAAAACAATTTTTGGAGTAAACGTTGTTTTTTTTTTGGAAGGAACAATTTCAAAAACTCCTTAGCGAAGCAGAAAAATAGAGAAACTGAAAACGAAGGCAGAAGCGGCAAGCACGAAGACACACATCGATTTCTTGCGTTAAACCAGAAAATGAAAGATAGCGAAAGAAAAAAGTAAATTGCTGGCAAAGTGAAAACTCGAAACATCCGAGTGCTGAGCCAGATTCTTTATTATCATTTTCTATACTTTCTCTTGATTTATGACATCTGAAAGTTTGCGCAATTTATGATCGACATCGTTGCGAATCAATTTCAATTTTTTGATTGTGGACTCATCGTAATCCGCAGCGTCCGCTGCGTAAGGCAGAAGCGTTTCATTAAAATCACTTGTAAAACGGTAGTTGCCAATCGATTCCAATTCCAGCGCTTCTTCCTTCAGCAATTTGCTCGTTTTGCGGATCAGTGCGAGCAGCGAAGACGAAGACGCTCGTATATCATTAAAGCTCTCGGCTGCCGGCTTACGAGTGACGGACAGCAAAGGCACATTTGCGTAATACGAATAATCATAATCAGAATGAATTCTTTGCTGATGATGATAATGGTGATTGCAGCAGTGACTGCTTTTCTCTTCTCTTTCTCTTCTGTCGCCTCTGTAATTACAGTCTTTGTCTTTGTGTCGCGATCTCTTTCTTTGTTGTTTCAACTTTCGATGTTTACTGCGATTTCGATGCTTTCTATTCGACAAGCTTGCATCGCTCGCTGCCATTTCGTCCACTTGGGATGCAGCACTTGTCGAAGATGTGTTGGTTTCGCTTTCCTTCGCTTCATTACTTTCTGAATCCGAAAATTGCAACACTTTAATCTTGTTTACAGCATCTCTTTTGCGTTCACTCTCAGCTTTCGAGTTTATAAGCTTAATTTTGTCGAAAGTATCACACATATAGCGTACACTGCTTTCAATCGAGCAAATCCTCGCTTCGAGAGAGAAATCGCGATCGCCGCTGTTCTCTTCAACAGCCTGTCGTTTCTCGCTCTTCTCACTCATCTTTTTTTGCTTCTTCTCTTCATCTCTTTCTTTACTCCACTCAATACGATTCAAGCTTTGATCCACTTGTTGTTTTAAGATTTCCTTTTCCGTTTTCAATTGATTTATTTCATCTTTGATTGACTCTTGAGAAGATTCAAATGTCGCTCGTAGTGATCGCTGTTCTCTTTCGATCTCCTCAATCTTAGGGTTGAATTCGTTTCGTAGCGAAGATTGTAACTGCTTAATCTGTTCGCGTAATTTCTGCGATTCTTCAGTGAATATTGTTTCGCTTCGAGAGAGCTTTCTCGTTAGCTCAGCGAGCTGAGAATCGTCTCTGAGAAGATAATTTTTTTCCGTTTCCATTTCATTTGCTTTCTGACTGTTTTTCTCGATGCGATTCAAATTTTGATCAACTTGTTGCCTAAAATTTTCTTGCTCCCTTTTTAACTGCTTCATTTCATTTGAGATCGATGTTTGCGATGCTTGTATGGAACGTTGCGTCTCTTGCCTTACACTTTCATCGATATTATCTATTTTAGCATTGATTTCATTTCGAAATGACGTTTGAAAAAGGCTTATCTGCTCACGCAATTTCTCCAATTCATCCTTAAACATTGTTTCACTTTTCGAATACTTTTTCGTGAACTCTGCAAGAAGTCGATCGTTTTTCATCTCATCGTCTTTTTTCGTCTTGTTTTCACTCGCTTTCTCGTATCTCTGCTCAATCCGATTCAAACTTTGATCAACCTGTTGCTTGAAGATTTGCTGATCCTTTTTTAACTCATTTATTTCACTCGTGATCGATGCTTGAGAAGCTTTAACCATCTCATGCAGTGATTTCGTCGTTTCTTTTCGCACACTCTCGTCGATGTCCTTAATTTTGGAGTCAATCTCTACTCGCAACGATGCTTGGAAATGCTTAATCTGTTCTCTTAACTTTTCCACTTCCTCATTAAAGATTGTGCTGCTGTGTGATTGCCTCCTCTGCTTTTCATCTATCTGCTCGAGTGTTTTCACTAGTTTTCCATCAAATGATGTTTCATTTCTCGCTTGATGTCCAGAGTCAAATTCGGCAAACGGGTCGATTTCGTCAGCAACATTCAAATCAAATTCATCCTCCTCTTCTTCTTCTACTTTCTCTTTCTCTTTTTGCACATTTTCTTCGCTAAAATCAATCTCAAAACTATTTTGTCTTCTAATTTGGTTATTGTTTCTCCGATCTGATTTAACGTCAACATCAACTTTCATCAATTGGTCTTTCTTGTCGACATCACTCGAGTTTGCATTCTTTTTCGCATTGTTGTCAAGCTTTTAAAATAAAATGAAAACAAAATGAATTTAATCCTTGCGTAAGCTGTTTTTATTTCTTATATTTACACAAATCGAGAGTTTCGTTTTTATTTACACAATTAAAAAAACGAAATTAAGCAATTGCTTAAGATTATTGAGTTACTTACAAAATAAAGAAACTCTTCATCGCTTTCGTCAACTTTAAGTTTTAAAAGGTAAACCTCTTTGAACTGTTTCACATCATTTTGACCGCCTTCAGTTACGTCTATCGTCGACAAACTTTCCACTTCTTCTTCGTCTTCATTGTCACGAAAACTGAGTTCTTCTTGTTCCTCGTCGAATTCAATTGATTCAACATCGTCTTCGGTGTCGTAGCTAAATACTCGATAGTTATTCATAGCTGAAGATGCAATTTTTTTTTCTTTTCTTTTCACTCGCTTGCTATCAATCTCATTGCTTTGTGTTGAGTTTTGTTGTTAACAACGGTCTATGTTATCGTCAATGGATACGGGAGATACTTTTTATGAGCGATGTTTTCACATTAATCATTCTAACGCAAACAGTGAAATTAAAAAGAAAAAATAAATGAATGAATGTTTATAAGCGACAATTGTTATTCAAAAAAGGAACCATTGTCAAATTGTTTTTCGGTTTGCACAGATTTTTTCATTTTTTTTTACTCTGCCATCAGAGTGAAACCTTAGCCACCACCATATGCATTTATTGAATAACTAGATTTAAAATTCAAATTCTATTTTACTCCGACAATATTATATACAGTGGCGCGGTGAAAATGTAGACTTCTACTAACAATGTGTATTCATCACTACCGACGAGCAGACTGTTTGTTGAAGAAATTTCTGGTTGAAATTTTATACGCGGTGATTTGTGTTTTCTCTACGCTTTTTTTATTGTTAGCGTTTTTGGAAAATTTATTATGCCTACAGTGTGAAATTCACTATGAATCGAGCGGCAGTCAAACTTGTCATTTTCAATTTTACCGTCGAACGCATATTAAGTTACACCGTAAATATTATTCATAATCATAATAATAAACGCGTGAAGCTCTTTTCAGCGCGAAAAGAGAGCATCGCACGTATTTAAATCGAGAAAGACACCGACAATTACAGCGTCGATTTTGAAATTTTGATTTATGTATGCTTTGCATATAATTTACATCTCGTTTTACGCGTTCTCTATTCCGTTATGCTGCTATTCGCAAAACAAATGCTCGCTTAAGTTTACTATTCGATCGAATTCTCGTTGTTTTTTTTTGGGGGGGGGGTCAATCGCCAATCGACGATACTATTTAAACTCGATTAAGTCGTTGCTTTAATTTCTAAAGTAATCAAATAAAGAGAAAAAGAGCTTCTCGAGCGCTTTTCACAAATTCTATGTTAATATGATCACCGTTTTGCGCTTAATGAATACCGCATATCTAAAGTTAATTATAATTTTTTGGTGATTTCATTAGTGTTTTTTTTTGTTTTTTTTCGTTAATTAAGAAATTTGAAATTCAGTAATGCTTCAAATGAGATTAAAATTGCAATTTCAACTTTTATGCGACACTAGCGAGATAAATTCTTAATGAGAAATTTGCATAATTCATCAGTGAATTTATTTTTCTCGATACACTTTTTTCTATATACAAATCGCGTAAATAAAAATATTTTTAATTAAAAGTTACTCTTCACTCTTTTCGATGAACCAACTAATCAAGCAAAGTGCTCAAGCGCTTGAAAATTTTTCTTATTAAAAGTTATAAAAGTTAGTTTATTTGAAGAAACAGTTTTTAAACAAAGAAACGAGGAACACTTAATATTTGTAATTTAAAGTAAAAAGTTTCATGAATAAATTATGACCCGTTTTACTTAAGCGAATGAAAAACCGTAAATACAGTGGTGCGCGCAAAAGTCGAAAATGAAAAACGCAATTTTTTCAAACTCTCCGAACTTGAAATTAATGGATCAATTTCAAAATAATATTACAAGAATAGTTTCTGAATGTATTAATAATAGATCGCCGTAACTTATAAGAAAGCAAAGTGCGTATCGCCATTATCATTATCATCATTTTTCTTTTAAAAAATGCAATTTTAATAAAGTAGAAAAACAATTAAAATGACTCGGATAACAAAAGATTGCTTTTTATGTACAAAAGCGCAATAACTCACCAAAAGCGTTTCTTTTTTTTGACTGCACATTCTAGTTTATGGCCAAAAATGAAAGAAACGCTTTAAAACTAGCATCATAAATTTTTATGGCTTAAGTAACTTTACAGTTCTAAAATGTGCTTTGATTACTGTCAATTCTATCAGAACTTTGTAAAAATCTTACTCTCATGTGCTTTTTTATTTAAAAACGAAATTTCATATAAAATACTTGGTAAACTAATCGAGTATTGATTTTTTAATTTATTTTTATTAATTAAAAAAGAAATTTTTTCATTCAAAATTTTCAGTAAAAAGTTGAGATGTGGATCATTATAATAAAAAAACGTCCGATTTTGGATTTTCAAGCGCTTATCTAAATCTGTTCTTCATTTCAATCTCAAAAATTGGATAAAATTATTGTTTGAAGCTTTTTTTGTTTCGAAGCAAAATAAATTAAAAAATTTTTGATAATTAGTGAAAAAAGACAAAATAAGCTAATTATTCGTTAATTTTTATAATTTTGAAAGTAGAAATTAAATGTAAAGTGAAACTGACACTTGTTGGTGCGAAAATTTTTATAAGCCGCTTTACTTCAATTGTCGTAATTTTTTAAAAACTTTAATTTAATTTAATTTAATTACAAATTCGAAGAAAAATCTGGTAGATACTATTTCAGAAAAATATTTTGAAATAAGCGAGTTTTTTTTCATAAAATGATTCGAATCATTCGAATTAGGCGAAATTTAGAATTACCCAAATTCAATAAACCGACCAATTTCTCGTAGAGATAGAATTATAATGCATGTGAAAATTTTTACGCGATCAGTTCGAATTAACCGAGCTTTGAAGCATCATTAAGCGAATTTTTGTGCAGTAGTTTAATAATTTCAATATACTATTGAGATAGTAAGAGTTACGTCGTAATGCAAATGTCAGATCATAGCGAATAACTTTTTAGATGGTTCTGCTTTGATTTTATTAAGTTTTTAATTTGAAGAATTAATTTCCTGCCCCTTTTTAAGCAATATTAGTTTCATTGTTTCACTTTCACTGTGTTTACTCTAGCGAGTTAGCAAAATTTTGCGTGCAAAAGTGGCTGCGTGCTTTACTCGACTTTTTCATCGTTTAACACCATTAAAAAAGCCGATTTGATGGTAAACCGAATAAATACGAGCAGCGCAATCATTTTGCACAGAAATTCATTTTATTGACGGCAAACGAGACATTAAACTATGAAAGGCGACATTTTTCACATAGCGAGCAAAAATTTTTTGCTATTTGTTTGTGTGCACATTCGACGAGCGCTTTTATGCGAGCGATCGAAACTTATCGCAGTGTATAAAACGCTATAAAGCATTGAATGCCTACTTTTTTGTTGAGCTACTCATCGGCTAACAAAGAAAAAAAGAAATGCACGGCAAATATAATCAAGTAAAATTCATGAATACCATTAACTCCCGTGGAATTCATTATTCTTTTAAACGTGATTATTGCGAGAGTACACTAGCAAGTGATCTCTCGTCTCTACGCCTTTTGTTATTGTATGGCTCTCGATGTGCGTGTTTGCGTACATACGACGCACGAGCTAAAATGAGGAAACTTTCGCAATCAGGAAAGGGTTAATTACTTTATGCAGAAGCTCGAATAGAGGGAAGTTTTATTGCCACCGATGGCTGAAGCTTTGCCGCACTTTTAGCTCATTGTACAAATTGATTACTAACACTTTACGACTGAATAAAAGAATTGAATTATGCACATGTTTATGTTCAGCTAGCGTTCAATGACCAGTCCACTAATTTTTTTCCCTTTTTTTATCTTGAATCAGCTGGAAAGCATTTAGTATTTTCATCCAAAATTTATCGAAAGAACACAGCTAATTCAAGCGTTAAAATGAATTTTTGAAAGAAAACGCTACATAAAAACAATTTTTCACACTTTGAAATTGCATACCATTCATAGAAAATGCATTTATAAATAAATTTCCCTTTCTGTCAGCATCAAATACAATGGCTCCTCGTTTTTTTTGTAACGATGCAAAAAAGGCATACAATGCCGCAAAATGTGTTGATAGCGGAAATATTACAATAATCGTATTCGCTCGCTCGATTTTTCTTGCTTAACGACAAATCGTAACGAAATCATTTTGAAATAATTTTTGCGTCTCAAACTTTCGCAAAAGAGAAATGAGATGAGATGAGATGAAATAAGATGAAATGGTAGATTAAAAGCGAAAAAGGAAAAGAAGAAAACAATTGCGTGAAATGAAAGGATGCTTCGATTTGAATTACAGAAAAACGTCTCTTCGGTTTCGCTTTCGCTCTCTTTTTCCACGATTCAAATTTTTTTTTGCTTGAAAATGTTTGCAAGTGATCGAAAAAAACAGACGTTAAAGCTTCTAAGACACGCTTATTTTCATGTCAATTCGTTAAATCTCTACGTTTTTTTACTTTTCAAAATTTTTTGCTGTTTTCAACGCAAAAAGAAACTTTTATTCGCATTTCGCAGCCGCAAAATTTCATATTTTGTCTCGACTGAGAAATTTTCTTTCAAATCTCGCATGTGTTTGAAAAACATGAAATGAAATCTATTTTTTAAAATGCGTCTGCTTTTGAACTTAGTGTCAAATTTCAAAAACTTGCGGACCAACAAAAAACGCTTATGAATTTGCGTCTATGTTTACGTGATGTTGAATATGAAATTCAAAATGTAAATACAGTTGTGCGTGTGTTTACTGCGAAAGGCGTGCAGCTAGAAAATGCAATAAGCGCATTTACGCGCTTTAAATTCACGCATTCGCTTGAGAAGTAACCAAATTGCACCAAATTTAGAAGTTAACTTTTTGGTTCTTTTGTAATTAAATGTAAATTTATGTTTTTACCGACAACTGAGCTCGAATACACGCATTCCAATGAAATTGTAATTTCTGTGTTGAAAACAAGAGCGAAAATAAAAATTTGAAAAGTGAAAGCGTGAAACGAATCGAAAAGCGCTGAGAAATTTTAAATATTCGAAAGAATAGATGAAACGCTGCTGCTGCTGCTCACTTTTACTCTCTTTCGCCGAAAAATTCTATTTGTAATGAAACGTAACAAATGTGTGCATTGGCGAGGTGCACTTGAAATGCATTCTAACAAGACGAATGATTGTGCCTAAAAGCTAACGAGTGTGTTCACGTGAAAACGGTTTTCTTCGCCGCTTTCGCTGCACTTCACAATTTTTGCTGCAAAATCATTATTTATTTCAAGTATTTTTAAAATAAGATTTGTACACACTTTTCGGCAAAATTGGACAAACGCTTTCCAGCCTCTCTACTCGTTTTGCACACTTACTCTTCATTCTTCTTCATCTTCCACTTTTTCTTTACTTTTTCTCTTACTTCTCTCGCTCGCTTTACGCTCATTTCACACAGTTTTCACAAAATTGACAGTAATTGTTGCACCAATTGAACAAAATGTTCACGAACGAAATTGACAAGCGTTTTGTGTGCCACGACTCATGACGATGAGTTGCTATTTCGCAGCTTCTTTATGCGATATTGTTTCTGAAAATGTGCGAAAAGTGAATGAGTTTTAATGTGCATATCGTAATTTAATGCTTGTCATCACAGTAATCGTAAGTGATAATAAAATTTTATGAAAAAAAATCACTTGGCACTCACAATTATATTCAAAACAACTGACGAATTCTTGAATTCTGCTGGAAAGAGAGTTAAATTAGCTCATTTTTATAATCGTTTCTATTCAACGTCTATTTTATCTCTGAAACTTTATGTTCATTCCATTAAACAAATTTTGTATAGTAAACAGAATTATTGGCTTGTAAGTAATGGAGGAAGCTTATGCATGTTGTTCTCGCTGCGACCTTTTCCCTTTGCTTGTTTCACAATTTCTTATTCTTGCTCAATTCAGCTTCTTCCTGATGTTAATAATATCAACGAGTCTTCACTAATGTCATTATTAAGCTGATGCCTTTGGCATTTCAACCTACTGTAAAAGATTGTGTTTCTTGTTCGCTCTCACTGCTACTCACTTGTTCTCTTTCATATTTCGCTCATTACTTCTGTCAATTATGATTACGATTCGATTGCAAACGATGGAAAGTAAGAGGGAAGAAGCAGAGTGAAACGATGCGAATTGTTAATCTCATTCGACCAATTCGTGTGTACAACTCAGTGCAGTGAGAGAGATGCTGGAGAAGAGGAAATAAAGTGTAAATGTGCAAAAACTTTGCACCAATCTTTACGAATATCACTCCCACTAATATAAAATCTGTCGGCAACGATTCTTGACACGCTCGGCTGCGTACAAAAGAAAGCGGTTTTCACTTTGCAGTTTCAGTTTGCACTAGAAACAGTGATCACTGCTTTGTATCGTTCTTTAGAATGTAACACATTATTTCGATAATGTTTTTGTACTTCTATGAAAAAGCTTTTTTCTAAGAAAAAGAGCGACGCTTTTAGAATATTCAACATTTTTATACTTTGCACCGCATAAATGTATAATACGCTGTTTATACGTTATGTGCGTATGTGTGTGTGCATAAGAAAAACACTGTGTAAACATAGATTGTCGGCTAAAGCCGTAAATATGCTTTACTTTTTTTTGGTCACTTTTATTGTTCGCTGATCTCTTCTTTTCGCAACGCTCGCGCTTTTTATATACACTGCGTGTCTCTATTCTGCGCGTTTGTATTTTAAACCAGAGAATACACACGGTAAATGGTATATACACTGTGAAAAAAGCACATCATAAAGATGCTGTTCTATGTAAAATATGATTTTTTTCGGTGTGAGTCAACCCCGATCGAATGATATTGCGCGTCTATTTTTAATATTAACGGCAAACACACGAGTGGCGAAGTGTACTCGTATCTCATTTCTTTTTTTTCAATTTTAGCTTTGTCGTCTAATGTTTGAAAAGCGAATATCCATTTCATTGGCAATAGACGAACGCACTTTTCTTCGGCGTTCGCCTCTTCTTTTAACGCCGAAATAAATAGAAAAGCTTTAATTTTAAGCTGTGTAACGTAAAGTGAACGCAAATGTTGAAATCGTATACCTTTTACTACAACTCGATGCACTATGATATTGGCAGCGAGCGGTTGGTACACATAACTCGCAACGTTTGCTTTAAATTACTACTGGCGAAATGTGTTCAGGGGAAGCCGGGCGTTAAGGGAACGCGAGGTTGACACAAAATCATATTGCACGTCGTTGGAATACAAGCTTATTTCCGCTCTTATTTGTCTACAATTTGATACGCGCTATGGACCGATGTATATGATTTCATTTGTACATCGCTACATATGTTTGTGACAAAAGCCATAGTTTAGCGTAATTCGTAAATTACATGTGGCGCAAAAAGAATTCTCAGCCATTTTTATTTTGCGGGTTTTTACACTCCTTTACAACTTTTAATTGCATTAACGATGCAAAAAAGTGTTTTCACAAAGCGTTAAATTTTGTTTGAAAGTGGTTTAAAAATTCGAAAAACAGATTAAATTTCACAACGCTTTGAAGTAAGAAGAGCAAAACGTGAGTGAGAAAAAGCAAGAAAACGCGTAGTGCGAAAACAAGTGTAATTCAGTTTCAATGAGGCAGTTATGTATGAAAGAATGCGATAAAAGTTTTTTTTCATGTTCCTTCTTGTTCTTATTCTGCTAAATTCATCCTGTTCTTCTCTTTTTCTCATTCTCTTTCTCTTGCTCTGTTCGCAAACTTTGTTCGTCTAACTGCGAAAACATAAATGACACATTAAAAGCATTGTTCTGCAATGTTCTGCGATAAATAAATTCTGATTGCGCTTTGCTTTTTTTCACTGCGCTTTATGTAAGAACACATCGTTTACATGATGTCGAACACAAAGAATCGCATCGAAAATACGCTGGACAAAGCAGAGAACAGTGTTTTAATTACATTACAAATTAATAAGCTCGTAATTGCTTTGTTAATTCTTCTGTGAGTTTCGTTCGCGCTCGCAGGTAAAGCCTGCGCTGCTTTTAATTAGTCAATAATATAAAGCGAAAAGTTTCGGGTCAATTGATCTGGAGAAGAAGGAGAATTGTAGAAGATGTAAAGCGAGAAAGCTCGTGAATTGATTTCGCATGCGAGTGAAGTAGATAAAGATTTGCTTTTTTTGCATCATGTTTTCACTGACTTAAATAAAGTCGAAATTAAAGTTTCGCTTCTGAAATGGGAGATCGATAACTCGATGTATCGCTAGTTTATGCAAACGAAACGAGTGGATAAAAGCGAGGAAGAAGAAATAGCGTTTCCGATATTAGCGTTGATTCGAAAGGAGAAAATAAAAGTAGTTGGCATACTGCGGTCGTGTTTTATCATTAAGTAAAATGTTTCGACAACAGAGAAGAAGAGCAAAGTGTACTCTTTTTACAAACAGCGGTAAATAAGCGAGAAGAAGAAAAGAAAAGAGGAAAAAAGCATAAAAGCAGCGCGAGTGTAATGCAAACAAATGCGAACATTAATCGAGTCGTTCGTCTCTTTGCTCGCACTGAGCCTTAGGTGTAGTAGCAGAAAGCAGAAGCGAGGAACAAAGTTTTCGACGTAAATAGCGGTTCGCCTGTCGTAAAAAGAAATCGAATCTTATGCCGACTAAGTGTCACTCATTCATAACTTGCCAAATTTCTTTACGCACAGTGTGGCTAGCTTCTTACGCTCGCTACTCTCAAACTCTCACATTTCGTATCAGATGCATCGATGCTATTATGAATAATGCAACAGATGTGTGAAGAGGGAGAAAGCGTTTTGAGACATCGGAGCGAAAGCAAAGGAATATACAGTGCCATTTGCACTTTTTTCCACTACTCTTTCTCTTTGCGAGCGCAAATGTGACCAAATCAGAGCGCAAAGTACACTAAAGCGTATTCGACTCCATTGACGAGCGATGTCTTAGCCAAAAAGAAGAGAAATAATAAGATTCGATTTCGCTCGCTCACTTTCTCTGCTTCTCTATCTTTTGAATATTCATCGCATCTTTCACTGCGATTCGCCTGAGAGCCAAACGCAGCGCGTCTTTTCAAGCAAGCCTCGCAAGTAAAAATAATAAACCCGCTGATACTTCATCTATACAAACTTGAAAAGTAAACTCACTCATATTAATCTTTTCATATCTTTTCTTCTTTTCACTCAAAATGGATGATGATTTGAAAAGGATGAATATGAATAGATAAATGAGCTTGATTTTCGAAGCTAACGCTTGTCATCTATGCTATGTTTACGCGGACATATAGAGCGCTTGGCGCGCAATATCCTCGTGTCTGTAGAATGTCAACGATCTTAACACGCCTTGAACAAAAGGCTAATCACAGTTGGTTCTTTCTCATCTTTGACAACTCTCTTTCTCGCTCTTACCATCAACTTTTCTTTTTCACTATCTTCTCGCCCTCGCTTTCGATCACTTCGCTGCGATAGTCTCAGATTTTCGATATTAATTCTCAACGGTATCAATTATAACACATATAACCACACACACATTGATCGCCACTTAAGTCACGGCACATATCGGATATTGTTTAGCAATAAAATAAACAATGCAATCTAATGTCGATTTAGAACAAATCGATCATCACTTTACTTCTTTCATAGGTGTCCTACTTTTTTCTTACCATTATCATCGTAAAAACACAGTTTTATCGCTTACACAGTCTGCTAGTTTGCATTTTTTTCCTCATCTGATAAAAATGATTGTAAAAAGTTAAACGCTAAAAATTTGGTTAGCGTATTATAATTAATGCGCAATTCTTTATCACTGTCTACGTATTTCTTTTTTCATTATCGAACGCATTAATTTCGCTGCGTAATCATAGTGATAAATGTTTTGTATATTCGCGGAAATTATTTTTGCGTCATAATGATTACCTTTTCAAACGATACTTTCAATTTCCCATTGCTATTCTTGTGTATGAATTGCAATGAAAGGCAAAACGTGATAAGTCACAGCACCTAAAAGACGCCAACTCGTGTGCATTTGTTCCACTCGAGTTTTGGCGTCAAGCGAACTTTCGCTCTTCACTTTAGCCAAAAAATCAATTAACCATTTAATTATCAGATTGATTACCGCTGTTAAAGCAAAAGTCAAGTAAATGAACAAGTCTTAAAAAGAAGATGTAGAAAGAAAACGCAACCTGGTCACTGCGTGTTGGCCCTAAAAGCTTTTTGATTACTCGTCGTTTCGCAAATGTTTGACGACGACAAAAAAAAAGAATGAAGGTAAAAGAGAAAATCGAAACTCGTGGTAATGGAAAAAAGTACATCAGCACACGAATATTGTCCGTGGCTCGCAATTGATGAGCGAACGAGACATGCACGTCTACAGGTCGCGATACATCTTATGCAGGGATAGGAAATGCGGTTTGATATTGTGGATGATATTTTTCGACAGCAGTCACATCATTCATATAAATCAAACGAAAAAAGTATGCACTGTCCATGTTTGCGCTTTGTGTATAGTATTCATCCCACGATTACAGCAGCTAGACCATCCTCTAGCTTATTGTTGCTCTGTTCAGAACAGCCATTTTCCAGGAATTTTTTAGTTCAGGTTTTCACCGCAAGCTACTTTATTTATTACGCTATGTTCTAGAGTACTGTAAATGATCAGTACTTGTCACCAGAAAGATGAATAAAAGTTTTAGCGACGATCGAAAAAAAAACTTGGTTTCTATGGTCAGTTCGCTTGAAAAATGAACACTTTTTTGTTTTGTTTTTTTTGTCAATACTTAATCTAAAAAAATATAATTGAAGTGAAAAGAATGAGAAACATTAGCCGAGTGGATAATTTTTAAAAACAGTGGTTTCAAGTTTGATCGCCAAAAAAGCAAGAAAAATAATTAATGATAGCGAGTACATACGAGATTATAAAAGGTTATTTATCGTCTAGCCAAGAGTAAATAAATTGGAAATTTTTTTCATCTTCTTTTTTGTCTAAATTAAAATTACTGAACTCAAAAATACGTAAATTGAGTTTAGAAAAATGATCGCTTCGGTTTAAAAGAAATAAATTTTTAACTAAATTTCTCTACCATCTATCACAAATGTGTGTGTGTGTGTGTAGCTTCATTTATTTGAATTACGTTTTATTTTCCTTCGAAATAAAGCGAAAAAGGACGTTAAACTTTAAACGCGTTATTTTATTTGAATGAATTTTATTTTTAGCCAAATGATTTTTTTTTCAAATTCGCGCTATTCATTGCTATAAATAAAATTTTGCGGTGTGTGTAAGAAAAGTTAAATATGCTTAAAAAAAGTTGTGAAAACTACGAAACATTTGTTGCGTAGTTTGCATATTGTGATGAAAATGCGTATTTTTACTTTTTAAAAGTTTTTTGTTGCATAAATTCGTCGTATTTAAAATTTTCTTTTGCTGCTCCTTTACTTTTTTTTCATTATGAGAATTAGAGTTAGCGCACGTCAATTTTTTTAGCTTTGAATATACACAAGTTTGTTTTAGATCTGAAACGAATAGATAAAGAAAGTTGTATTGCTGTAAAAAGAAAAAGAAATGGAAAAAGCATGTAAACGAATCTAGCATGTTTATTTAACGTGAACCATAAATTTTCTTTTTTTCTAGTTTGCCTTCACGGGTGAAGGCAAACATATACAAATGCATATGGTTGAAAGCCAATGTAATATATGTAATAAGAGCGTAGTGAAAAAAGCGTAATGATGTTTTTTAGTAAAAAAAGAAGAGAAAACTTTTTCATTAAATTGAATGAAATGTAAGCCGTATTATTGAAAATAAGAAAACGAAGCGAATTCGAGAAGAAAACAGCATAAAATAGTTCTACACACAAATTAGAACCATTTTTATGCTATGTTTAACTTGAGTCTACCAAATTTTAATATGCATATAAAGTAGGCACGAGAAATAGTTTCATTTCGCTCAAATATTTTATTTAAAAAAATCGAATTACAAATTTTTCTTACCATTAAAACTCGAGAACGATAAAAATTTTTGTTATTAAAGAAAAGCTTCGAGCGCTACTCGAGGCGCCCGAAAGCAAGACAAAGCAAAGCTTTCTGCATAATTAAAACATTATTTTCATCGCATAATAATTGTAATTATTATTATTATTATTATTATTGTGATTATTTTGAGCATGATGCCGAGCTCATTATTCACACATTGAGTATCGACTCATTTTAATTGCCTCGAGTTGTATTTTTAAATTTTGAAAATTATTGGAAGATTAAAAACATAACAAGAAATTCGGCATTTTAAATGTGACAACACTGATTTCAAGCGAAAGAGCTGAAAGCAACGTTCATACGCTGCCCGAAAATGAAATGAAGTCGATTTATATTTACGCATTATGTAAATTATAAAAATGACAGCGAAATTAAAGCGAACAAAACACAAATTTTACATTCATAATTGTAATCTGCAAAAATTAAAAATATGAAGTAGAAAACGGTGGAATTAGAGATTTTTGCGCATTTACTGAGAATATCTTTTTGATGATATGCGCCTCATTTCATTTTCCTCGAAATGCTTTGCTTATTAAAAAGTTTTAAAACTGCTTTTAGTTGGCGCTTTGATTTAAGTGTTTTAAATTGAAAAGTTTCTTTGCTGTAATATATTCGAATAAAAGTTTTGTGCAAAATCATAAAAATGGTTAGTCGCTGTAATTGAGGCCGAGAAAGTAAATGAAATATGAAATGATGTAATTCACAATTCGCGTGTAATGCGACAATTATAAAAATAAAGTCGTTCGCTAATTTTAACTTTCTCACCTAAATGAAAACGCGAATCGATTTTTTTGTGTGCAAAAATTAAAGCGACGAGCTTAAAGTGTTCAAATTAATGCTTTTTGTCTCCTTCTTTTGCCACCGTCTGTGTAATTTTCTTTTCACGAAAAGCGAAGAGTGGAGATAGCGAGAAGCGGAAAAGTGAACAAAAAAGAAGAGCAAACTTAACAAACAGATCGTAAATTATCGTAATTTTTGGCAGTCAATTTTTTTTTTCTTCTTCTTCTTCACTTCTTTCGCGCACTTCTGTGCATCGAGAACTCGCGATCATCTTACCACTTCGCTTTTTGCTCTTGCCAATAAAGCGTTTCACTTTGTCGATATGTGTGTTCAAATGGTTGAAACGGTCTTCCAAATTAACATCATTGCTACGAAAAACACGTATTCATATTTAAAAATTAATGTAGCACACGAAATAAATGGTGAAAGTGGAAGTGAAAAAGAGAAAAACGCTTTTATTTTATTAACTTAATGTGATTGCTGCGTTTTTGAAAGATGTGTGTACTGATGTGTATTATGAATGTATGTGTGACACGTACGGCGAGAATATACCACCAACGGACACAATTGTAATCAATTGTTGGCAAAAGCTTAGGGACATGGCGAGTGAGTGAAAATGAAAAGCAGCGAATTTCTTTTTTTTTCTCTAAAAAAAGCAGAAAAGCCAACAAAAAGCCAAGTGATGCATAATTTGCGGAAACAATAGTTGCAAGCTTTGCGCCACGATTCGCCAAGAGTTGAAAACGGAAAAAGCGTGTTTTTCATCAAAAAGCAGATAGAGAGAGAAAGTGAGAGTGAGAGTGAAAATGGAAGTGAATTGAAATGAATTTTGGCGAAGTGAGAAAAAGTTTTAATTTTCGGCAGCAAAACGCATACACTCAATGAAAGAGGAGGGAATCTGACCCAAAGGACAATTTCTTCTATTGTATTGATACACGCTCGCTTTTAGTCGTTTTTTTCTTTGCTCTCAAACGTTTTTAATACAAAGCAAGTATTGGTGATGGTGAAAGAAAATGGAGATGATGAATAAAACATGAAGAAGCAATTTTAAAGTCTAAACAAGTAGACTTTACTTTACGACTGTTGAACGATTGAAGAGAAAAGTACACAGTGAAACGCAACAAAACCGCACGATCGTTGGTAATGAGCAGTCAATCATACAGAGCATATAATACGCTGGATGGTACACACCAAAAAGCTTTCAACTTTTTTTCTCGCTCTGCCTCAATCTCTCCATCTCCTTCAATCTGCTCGCTTCTTTTCTCTTCTCTTAAAGTAGTTTTCATTTTTTGACATCGCATTAAACGATTTCTTTCTTTGTTTCAAACTTTTAAGTTTCTAGCTCCGTATGAGAAGAGCACAGCGAACTAAATAACGCGCTTTTAAATTTCCATTTGTTACTCAATCTCGAGAAATTTCACTTCTCGTTAAAGTGAACAAATGCGCTGCGCTCAAATTTGTTGAGCGATGGTTACTGTTGTGAGTCGAAAAAAAAGAAGAGAAAAATGTTTAAGAAAAGAATGGCTGTGGATAAAAAAATAGAACAACATAAATCAGTATCAATCGCCCTGATCAGTGGTAGTCTTATTTTTGCTTTCGGGATATTTGCGCGTACGCGTGTATTTCGCTTCACTCGCGCACTTTGCGAGAAGGCCATTTGCCATCAATCTTCTTTATCTTTAAACCTCGACTTACAATCAGCGTAATGATCGCGAGCGACTTGGCTGCTTCTGACCATTTTCTTTAAGCACACAAATCTGATTGATTAGTGGTCCATCTGTTCGAATGGTCATTGTGATTTTTCTTCTATTCACTTCATTAACGAAAAGTGCGAGGAAAAGATAAAATTGGCCGCGTTTCTATTCGCTTCTGAAAACGGTCGCACTTGTTCCTTCAAGCTGCGAGTTTCGTCGAAAAAAAATCTCGCCACAAGCTGTGGACAAAAGATGCTCATTTTCTTTTCGTGTTTATAAACATCTCCAATGAAGTCGGATGAGGCCGAAAAAGAAGCGAGATTATTGTGAAGAGTTGGTAAACACGAAGCGAACAAAGCAATGGTTTTCTTCGCATGAAATATGAATTGAAAAAAGTGCAAAGTAAACAAGTTCGCTGCTCGCATTTTTCAATTTTTCAATTTTTCAACAACAACACTCTGTTTGAGAAAATCTAATTTCTTTGCTCTCTCACCACTTTTCACTATTTCATTTTTCATTCAAATTGTATGCTTCTCTTGTTTTTCGCTTCGAAGCAAAACACTTGTACAATAATTTATAATAAAGTTTGTTTGTTTTTTACACGGCAAAAAGATTTGATGATAAGCAGTAAATGATATGTTTGTCGACGGAAATGGCTTATTAAAAAATGATACTCGCGCTAATGCAATCAGCATTTATCAAAGCGAGTGAGAGGATGCTTTGACATTCAGAATGTGAACAACATTCGCAAATGAAAATATATAGAGCGTTGAAGTAAATTACAGTACGTGAAGTAAATATGCTTTATTCAATTTGCTGCTGAAATTAGTTTCGCATACATTGCCAACCATTTTGCTATTCGTCATTTTTGAAGCCAGTCGATTTCGTCGCTCTCTCTCTCTCCTTTCTCTTGCTTCAATCTATTCGTATTTACATATTGTCGTCAGCTACTGTTCGCAAACCATTAGCGAGCGACGAGTAATGGCTTTCTAAAAAAATTTTCTCATATTTTTTTGAATAAAAATGCTTCACTCTAATGCAAAGCATTGAATGAACATTGAACGTTTTTCGAGTTTTGAAAGCGAATATTCTACCAAACTTTTTGCTTATGTTTCGAATATAAAATTGACAAGTTTTTACAATTTTGCCCAAAACTTTGTTCTGCTTTGAATGATGAAATCGTATAACAAATAGAACATCGCTTTCTTCGCCTTTGCTACATACAAAGCGCACTGAACAGAAAACAAAATAAAGTTTGCTCTGCCAACATCTTGAAAATATAGCGAATTGCCTCCATCATAACTTTATTCTCAAGATGACAAGTAAGAACAGCAAAGTGCTCCGTTTATATTAGCGATGCCATTATTTCATTACGCTTATGTTTTCAAATTTCATTTCATTTCTTGCTTCCTAACTGAACCTTTTTTGGGCGATTATTTTCCAATCATTATTTAAATCATTATTCAGTTTATGGTTTTTAATCTAATTCAAACTTCGAAGAAAAGCTTTTCTTATTGAAAAATTGTACTTTTATGAGTGTACGAACGATTTTCACTCGACGATTTATGTATTTTACATTTTGTATGTATGTATCACACTACTTTACATAAATCTAATATATTATATAACATTAACAGTTGTTAGCAGGCGTACGAGAAAAAAAACATCAACGATAAGCAACGTGTCGAATTTGAAATTTAAATTAAAACGTCAGCGAATGATAAGGGAGGAGAGAGAAAAAAGTTTTTTCTTCTTTTAAATGTTACATCGTTAACTTTCTGTCGACGAATACTTTTTATGCGATCGTATTAGAAAGGCAAAGACGACGACGACGACGACAAAGAACTGTTACATAAGAAGCAATGCGTTTAGTTACGTTTCACTGCGAATCATTTCCCGTTAAGAATGTGTGTCGTTTATTTCTTATGCAGTCTCAATTTCACTCTCATCTCGCTCATTGTCGAGTAGTTGACACAAGAAGCAGAAAAGAAAAAGATTAACTCAAACAGGAAAAATTTTTTTCACGTCAAAATGAACTATTTTCATCCAAACTGTTTACTTCTTATGAATACGAATTTATTTGAATTCGATGGCGGTGCAGCATTCGAAACTCTTTCATTCAAATCGTAACTTTTCAATTTAGATTCTTATTGTGTTCGAGAAAAAAAATTTTATGATTGAGTTTTTCATGTGACAAAGCAGCGACCAAACATTTTTTTCTCTCTCTATCATCTCTTTTTGCTTTTCAACTCCAAAACCAGCGAACTTTGATTCCAAGTTTTCGAAATGTATTCAAATATTTCTTCGAATTATTTGAAAAGTTTAACGTTTTGTGAAAAGAAAGTTTTGTCGACAGAAAAAAAAATCTTTAAACCAAAATTGAAATTTCTTATTTCTCTATATAAAGTTACGACAACAAGCAACCAAATTCTTTTCGCTCATGTTTTTTGGTTTCAAATCAAATGCCACGAATGTCGAAGAAAATGTCGAGAACTTTTTGAATCTGCATTTTTAGCTTATTCATATGTACTAAAGCGGACATAATAGTTTCACTTCATATCAAGTATGCTTTAGCGATTTGAAACTTTCCGCCTATAGTAGTACGAATTAGCCGAGATAAGGAAATCATCAACTAACTCTTACAATTAGCTTCGATACTCGTTTCTACGTCATAACTTTTTCGTATTCATACTTAAAACGATTGAAATTTTACATTTTTTTTTCTAAATTTTGAGATTTTCAGGAATTTCAAATTTTCTTAATTTTAATTTATTAAGCAGATTGAGCTCCGATTATCGTATTTTGCTCTCATATAAAATCGATACACCATTCATAAAAGCCGGTAAGAGCTGCATATGCGTTTTATTAGGACTCTTTTGATGTTCACAAACTCATCTCATGATAACGATTGACAATTGTTTCAGATAAACTTTTAATACGCCGTTTTTCGCATCGATGTTTTGTTTTTAAAACACTTCCACTTTCAAAGAAGAAAAGAAAAGCAAAGAAAAAGTGAAGAAAAAGGAGAAAATGAATAAAATTCAAAACGCATATTAAATTAATTTCCTCTTCGCGCCCATTCTTTTTCACAAGCCGGTAAATTTAAGTGCCGGTAATGTGAAAAAGTGCGCTGATCATTATTATTAAAAACGAGAAAATGTGTAATTCAAGCGAAGAAAATCAAAATCGCCCTTTTTGCACCCATAAATTATACGTTTCATTTAATTCGCATTTAAGCAGCACGATTTTCGCCGTGAAAAGTTTTTGTCTTGCTGCATGTTAATAGCGAACGCGATATTATTTATATGTAAAAATGTAATTTTTTCGTCTCTATACAAGGCGTTTAGATGATTGATGCTTTGTTTCTCGCCTCTGCATTTTTTTTTTCTTGCTCCTCTCGTTTCGTATTCGCGCTCAAAACGAGCGAATTTAATGAATGTTTTATGGAAGCATAGACAACAACGAGCGGTTTTTATCCTCTCGTAAATATCCGTGACTTTTCTCTAAATCAGATACGTACGAATTAAGTGTTGAAGTCAACGAATTTGTATTGAATCTAATTTTTGCTGTATGAATTTTCATAAACACACCGCCGCGTTATAATAGCAGACCGCAAAATGCTCGAAACCGCTGCTTTCAAAATCAAGCGTACCATCTGTCAACAATTTGAACGCTTGTTTTCGCCCGAAAATCGCTATTATTATGAAAATGATCGTTTCACACAAATTTTCAACTCACCCAAATCATTTTCGATTCGCATTTTCGCGTTTATTCTTTTGTGCAGCTTTTAGCTTCTTCGAGAAGTCATCGTTTCTTTTGTACAATTTAAACGGAAATAAGCTTAGATCGCAAGTTTAAAGCGCAATTGTGATTATGAGAATAGTTTAGTTTCGCCGTCTCAATTTGTAATTTTGATTTCGTGCTTTATTTTGACACATGTCACAAGAATAAAGCTTTCTAATTCGTTCGGCTCACACAGTCTGCGTAAATAATGAATGTGCATTCTGAAGAAAATTTTCGAAAATAGAAAACGTCAAAAGTTGTTCAAAAGTTTAAAATTGGCGAATGAAATAAGTGAAAACAACTTGTCATTGTGGTGCAATTTTATCACGGCGAGAGCAAAAAAATTTCCAGTCAAGCGTTAAATTCTGCTGGTGAAATTTTCGCGTTTACGGTGAATTTTATAAAGTCGAAAATAAGTCTATACGCAAACGTTAATTTAAAATCTAATTTCCGTGTAACTGAAAACCGAACGCTTTAATGTGGCATTAACCGTGACCGAAAAGCAATGCGGTCGGTTGCGAGAAAATCAGAGCGTAATCCGTATTAATAATTGAGGCGAGAAAGAAAATCAGCTTGATAGAAGAAAAAAAAATGTGAAAAGACTATCGAAGCGAGAAGCGATCTATTCGTGCGTTCGGTGATTAATTGAGATCGCTGTTTTTTTAAATTGATAACTTCACTTATAAAATATGAAACGCTTTATTTGCTTTCTTAAATGCACTTTAAACGCGAATACGTGCTTCGATTTGCTATCAGTCAGTGCGTCGCGCTTTTAGAACAACGCTTCGAAAAGCGTGTGTACATAAATTAATAAAAAACTTCTCGCTCGATTCTTTCTTCTTTCTCGCGTCTGAATTAAATAAATTGGCTCACTTTAATATATTACACTGATCGCCTCACCCTGAGCAAAAAAAAGCTCGAATATTCAACGCTCGATTCATCAAAGTGGAAGAGTAGAAATTATCTGAAAAGCATCGCGCTCAGTCAAAGACCTATCAATTCAATAATCTCGCTTGTTTTACGGCGCAATTTAAAATCACACCCAAATTTTTCTTGCATTTGTGTGTAAAAATCTAAACGAAGTGAAGAGAAAAATGCTGAACGCGCCCGTATTTAAAACATTCTCGACTGCCGTTCGGTTGTTGCAAGTACATTATTTTATTGTTTAATGTGTACGTGCCCTCAAAAATTGTTATTATTGTTATTATTGGAGGAGAGTAGCCATAAAAATTTAGCGCGGCGTAGTCGTAAATAAAATTTTCATAGCAAATGTCGTGCGGTGGTAAAAATCAAAAGGAGAATCTCCGAACGCGTATGGCGCATAAAAGTGTATCGAGTAGAACGTAAAAAGCTAATTCATGCGCTGCATTGAGTACAACAAAGGCTGTAATATTCTTTATTATCTACAGACATTGTTACGCGATGTTTTATGCCCGCAGGGCTCACTTATAACGTACGCAGCAGCTATTTGCAAGTGATTAGAGAGTACAAGTGGAGAGATGAATACGAAGCAATTTTCTAGTACTAAACATGAAATATGAATATTGTTGAATACAATGTTTGCAAACGTAAAGAATAGTTCCTATCTAATTGACTTTTCACATTCTTTCGCTTATTCAAACGCCAGCATTGAAAGCGCGGATGAAAAATCAGAAATCAAGCGACAATGTTTATTATCCAATTAGGCCACTATTTCGGTCGAGTCGAAGATTGCGATGAAAATGAATTTGCTAATTATGGTTGCCGTGAGTCAATTTTTTTTCTATCGCTAATTACTAACGAATTGTGGAAAGTGTTGCGTTGGATAAAAAGCTGGCACAGAAAAGTAGTAACAGATTTGCTAAATTGCTTAGCGTGAAAGCAATGGAAAAGTGAGACGCAGTTTTTTCTGAAAAAGAAGAATTACGAAACGAGCGAGTGAAGATAAAAGCAGACACGTTTTTGCTTAATGTAAAAAATTGAGTGAAAAAAAGCGCTGTGAATTACAATTAGCTAAAAAAGCTTTGAAAATTGCTTTCTGTGTAAATAAAGCGAGAAAAAGTGAGCGAAAAACGCAAAGAAAAGCGCGGAAAAAAGAAATTTTTTATTTATTTTTTGCGGCTAGCAAATGACTCGTAAATAATAAAATGACAATAAGCTTGTGCGTTTGACGCAATTTGCACAAATTTTTTAACCAAACTTTACTTTCTACTAACAAGCAAATGCGAGCAAACTGAAGCGTCGTTTTCTCTTCTCATTTCGCTCATTGAACGAATATATTTTCTTATCATTTTATTTTTCGTATAAATTCACTTCTTTTCTTTATCATCTTTTATCCGTTTCAAAAATCGATTCGAAAGTAAGAAAAAAACTAGCAAAAGTCTTTTGCTGCTCTTCCTCCGCTTTTCTTTGCTCTTCTCGATCTTTATCTTATCCGATGTGAGTACATCTCAAATGAAGTACACTATAGTTACGGATTTTGATTTTGTTCTAGCGAACAAACTTATGTAGCTCATATTTTTCATGTCATTTCAAATGGTGGAAGCGAAAAAAAAACAAAAAACGATGAAACGAGAAGGAGCGCAAGTAAGGATGAGAAAAAAAAGCGCAGAAAGAATGACAGAGTAGAAATCATATTAATCTTCTAGCGAAAATCATCTTTTTTTATCCTCTCGTTTTCATCCTCCGATTTAACAGCGTACTATCCTCCTCGAGCTATTTTTCAAGCTATTAGTTAAATATTTACTCGCTTAATCTAATTAGAAATAATTTTTTTAATGAAAAAAGTAAAAGAAAGAAAGAAAAGCAATATTTCGTTAAATTAATATCAAGTGAAATGAAAGTAAATTTCAGATTGGGTTTTCGCTGCGTGCTCTTAATAAATTGAAGACGAAATTTTGCGTTCGCATCAATTTTTGAAACGTGAGGTGAAAAATTATAGCCCAGCCGCAAATAAATTGCTGCGTATTAATCAAAAAGGATTTTCGCTGTTTCTTGCTCGCTCGCTCTGCTCTATTCTCTAATTCATTCATTTATTTCAGTCTCACCCATCGGTTAACGAAAGCAAATAAGGACTATAATTTTGAGCGCTCGAAACCACGTCTTACAGTCGGTTAAAACCGATAAACAATTCCGCGCTCGACGTATACGATTACTTCGAAGCGAAGAACAGGAGAAATTTTTCCCACATCGAAACCCGCAGCAATCGACTGTCCTCCCGCAGTAATCCGAAACCGAAACTATTTTTGCGTTTCTCTTCGCTCTCTGCCACTCCACGCTTGCATTAAAATAACACAATTATTCGTTGTTCTTGTTATTTTAAGACATTCTTCGCCTGCATTTGCGACTGATTAAATCTCAATCATCGGGAGAGAAGACGGCGAACGAGAAAATATGCGAGAGACAGTGAGAAAAGAAGCACTCAGCGAACCTAAAAATACATAGAGCAACGTGTTCGCGAAGTTCGCGTTCGAAAATTTTGCACCGTCACTTGACGCTTGTTAAATGCGATTCGACAAAGGCAGAAACGAAAGCTCGCAACTTTTTAAGCTCCATATTCAATTTCAGCACTTTTTGCGTTTTCATTTCACCAAAACTGCTTGTGTTCGTTTCACTTGGCGAGTCGTACTAATCACACTTCGTGGGTAAATAAGCAATGACACGTTGATCAGAAGAATTGGTATGCTGCGAGTTTTGCGATGTTTATTGCGATTAAAGCGAAAGAAAGGAAGAGGAAAATGTTGTTGCTTGTATTTTAAGAAAGACGAAACATTTTGAAAGCTGGAAGCAAATGCAATCATCGCAATTGCGGACTCTTGTCAAATGTTTGCGTTGTTGCTTCTCTCTTATTCAGCCGCTTTTCACCCTAAGCACATTTGCTTTCGCTTTCATCCACTTACAAAAAAGTGCACGAAAACAATGCATATGCACGAATCCGATCTGATATTCATATAATTTGCTTAATGTCACCATTAATCGCATCAATCCGAGCGCTACTCGCTCGCTTCTTGTTTTTTCGCGCTCGTAACTCGCTGCAAATTTCTTGTCCATTTTGCTGCTCTAACATCATTATTATTACTTTCAACTATTCATTCGCAAATTTTCATTAAGTTGGTTAAATTAAAAAAGCTTCTCTCTTCTAAAAGCCATTAGAACAATTCGAGAGCGCAAAGCCGGCGTTAGTCGACTGGGCGTGGATGCATGATCTAAAGTAATTGAAGTTTACATGCAGCGAAATTTTTGTAGCGTTTTAGAGGAGAGTAGAGTGCAGAAATGCAGTTTGGAGAGCGAGAAAACGCATCTGATTGTGCACCATTGTAGTGGATCCGAGTGCGTTGAATTTTGAACAGGCTGATTGAAGTAGTCGCTGCGTTTGATGGACGATTGTAGCGAGCGAAAGTAAAAGGAAGTTGGAGAAAAAACGGAGGCTTTCATTATCTATCCTCTCGCTTTCTCTCGCACTCGCCTCTCTTCTCACTGCTCTTGAATCAAAGCATTTGCAAGCAAACAATAGTTAGCGCAAACCAACGGGGGCAGACTGCGCGATGCCGAGCGGCGAGTGAGAACGAGAGAGAGCGAGAAAGTGAGAATGCATTGAATGCAGCGAGTGAGCTGAAGCGGGATTCGCATTGAGTGTCGAGAGTCTGCGTCTCCGAAGAATCTTTTTACTACTCATGAGTCAACCAATCGGTAAAAACTGAGCGAAACTTTGCTCTGCTCTTCGAAAAAGATTTCCAAGCTGCATTCGTTTCCATCACCGCTCTCCGAACGTAACACATGCACACCGCACCGAGACGAGCGATGCGACCGCCGATTCCTCGCTTCCTCTTCTTCGACGCAAACTTTTCTCTATATTCTCGCCGATAGAAAAGTGAATTTTCGCAAACTTTTCGCTTTTCAAAGCAAACTTTTCGACGTTCGTTTCCATTTTTTAAAGAAGCTCAAATCGTCGATAAAATAAAGTAATAATCGAGTTCGCTCTTCTCTCGCGTTTATTGCAGCACATAAATATTATTTAGGAGAAAGTATATTTGCGCAAAATGAATCGAAATCGGACTCGAAATTGAATTTCGAACAAAAAGTTAGAGAAGCAGAAGAATTTGGACGAAGCAAATGAAATCAATTTTACGCTTCAAAATGTTGCATTCGAATTTCGCAGCAATTTTCGGTAAGTCAAGTCGTTTTAGCCTTTCTTTTAATCGCTTTAACCTTACGAACGAATCACAACCACTTCACTGAATTCTCGAAACTCGAAATTACGCACTTAATTTTAGGTCTTGTGTGCGAGCAAACTTATCATTTGTACTTTCGCGAAATTGAAAGCTGAGTATGCAAAAAGCATTAACTAGCGTTTCGTTTTTATCTTCAATTTAATAACGTATTACGCTTTCGCTTGATGAATTACAATTTTCGAGACTTTCATTTGTCAAAATTTTCAATGCTTTCAATGAAATGCTTGAATAAAGTAGAGAAAGAATAAGTAGGGAGAGCGAGCGACAACGGGGTTATACGAAACGGTTGCTCCAAACTTTTCACAGATAACATTGCTATCGAATACACAAAAGAGTTAAAACCCTTCGACGTTTTTTTTTTCTTCTCGTCACTCAATTTCAGTTTGTTCATTCTCATTTTAATGCGTTTATCGCATTCAAATGCAAATGTTGGCTAAAATGTAATTCTCGCAACGTGAGAGTATACGTAGTAGTTGTGTTCATCGCTTTCAAAAATCCGATTCATTTCGATTAACGGATAAACACTTTTTTATTATGCGTTTGTTTGCGCTTTATTCGAAGAAGAAAAGCGCCCTGTAAACTTTTACGCTGCTCTGCTGCTCATCAAATCTGTGCGTAAAGGATCTAAACGAGAAAGAAGAGAAAGAAGAAAATCAAAATTTTGACAACACAATTTTACTGCATTCAATTCGCTGAAAAGTAGCGAGAGAAAAACGATCGAAAAAATGTTGAAACTGTACGCGTTTTTATCTCTCTATAAAAAAAAATCGTTGTAATCTAATGCAGTTGTATTTTAAATAAAAATCGTTTGTGACCCGCTCGAAAAAGCGCTAGACAAATGTCAAAAACATAAACGCGGCATTTCTGTACATTTCGCATAGACGTGATCACTTTTTCGAACGTTATCTTCATTACTCTCATTCGACGCGTAGCATTATGCATCTACTGCGTATGAGATAACATAAAAATCAATTCATTAGTTTTCGTCGTCTAGATCACAATTTTTATAAATGCAACTTTACTTTTAATCGCTTGGATTATTATAATTTTAATGGACGCTAATAGCATGAAAATTTTCAATTATAAAAATTGATCAGCACAAATCTTTTCGTTTTACATTGTACACAATATCCTCTGTTTCTCTTTCGCTGTGCTTTCGATTTGCTTTCGCTTCGAATGATAAGCGAACATTTTTCTCCTCACTTTTCTCGATTTTTTCTTTCTTTCTTTCTCTCAATTATTAAAAGCTTTGAAAAAATAAATTACAATTTAATCCACTTTCTACGACCGTACACTTTATTCGAAACGTAGCACTTGTGTCTATGTTACCAACTGCAGTTGCTTTTCGGGAAGTAATATTACATTCTTTGCGGTATACTTTCAGTTTGGTGTGTGTGTATGAAGGGCGAGAAAGCGAGAAGCGAAAAAGTTTTTCTTTTATTTTACATTAACGAAAGTAGAAAAGAAAAGAAAAGTTCTTTTTATATCGAATTTCGCTGTAATCACATTGATAATTCGAGCTCGATACTTGGCGTAAAGTTTTAAAGATGAGATTAGACAAGTGTGAATGCAATGAAAACAGTTACTTCTGCTGCTGCTCTTTTTTTTCATCACTTTTCTCGCGTCTCTGTACGTGAAAACACTTGCATCTCACCGCTCGATTCCCACTTGCGAGATGTAGAGAATAAGAAGAGAGTGGTGCTATTATGAAAAAAGTGCGCTTTATGAAATGCTTTTATAGATCGAAATTTTATTTTCGCCACGAGTGCACACGCACACATACGTTTGTATTAAAAAAAGGACCTTAAATCTTG
This sequence comes from Dinothrombium tinctorium, assembly GCA_003675995.1. Lineage (NCBI taxonomy): Eukaryota > Metazoa > Arthropoda > Arachnida > Trombidiformes > Trombidiidae > Dinothrombium > Dinothrombium tinctorium. The sequence continues at coordinate 3,027 of NCKU01000823.1, read as the reverse complement.
CATGCATTCTCGAAATAAAATTAAAAAATTGCTCGAGCGAGAACAAGTTCTAGCCGAAGGCGAATGATGTTCGACCGCGCTGATAAATAAAAAATAAAAGAAGAGCCAAGCGTAATCTGTTAAAAATAATTTATTCAGTTTCGGCTCTAGACGCTTCTTTTTTAGTATCTGTTTAAGCATACGCATATTTCTTATTGCTTTTCTAATATTCGTCGACGCACACAATTTGTTTCGTTTCTTTTCGCGATGTCTGTAAAAACTTTTTTTTTCTGTTCGGCGTTCGGTACATCAATGTCAACATTCGATACAATGTTCGATCATATCTGTACTGAGAACGACAGTGATTTAAACGGGTACTTAATGACAGTATTGATCACAGGTACATACAAATAATGACGATAATAACAGTGATCCAGCGGCATAAAAGCGAAAAGTGGAGTGATGTTTACAAATGAATATGTTGCATAAAGCAAGGCATACACAATAAACACGATTGAAAACGTTTGGATAAATTATATGTGGTCAGTTCATTCAATCGAAGCGATCTTCCTCTCTGCTCGGACTCGTGTGTTTGTTCGCGCTCCTCTCTAACTTCACTGCGCCTTACTCACTCTGCTCACTCGCTTTCATCGTCGTTGCTTTTTGTATTCAAATGAGAAGTCAGAAAAGTAATAATAATGTATGAAAATGCAGCCGCATTTCGATGGCGCAGCGATTTTCGCCATCGAGTTTTTGAGAGGGTGGATCGTGGCGAAAAAAGGATGGAAAACGGTAGACGTGTCATTTGCACTCGGAGTATATTTAAATCGAAAAGTATAAATCGAAAGTGAGACGCGAAAAAATGATGCATAAATATGATATTATACATTATAAAAGCTGTGCGCTGACAATGAATCCGTCGCATTCGATAACCTAAAGAGAGGAGAGACCGAAATATGCATTATTTGCGCCGAAATCTGCAGCGGGAAGCGAATGAGAACGAGAAAGCGAGAATAAGAGTGAGCAAGAGAGAGTAAAAGCGTTTTTCATTCATTCGTTCATTCATCTTGCTTTGCATTGCTTAGCGTTTAGCTTTTTTTCGGATACAAGCGCTTCAAAATCAATAGCAATGATGCATAAGCTCAATTTACTCCTCCGGTTTTTAAATCACGGAAACAAGCAAAATTCGCCTCCCCTCAATTCATAGACACTCGCGGAAAAAGAAAAATTCGAAGCTATTTTAATTAGTATTTCGATGGAAAGTGGAACTCCGCTTTTTCTTCTCGATTCGATGCTTGAAAAAAAACATTTTCTACTTTTCAATGGTTTTCGATGCACAATCATCTTTTTCTCAACTCACTCACTCCCACTCACACATTCAAATACACATCTCGCCGTTCTACATAATTTGCGCTCCGCTTTCAAAATGAAAAATTTTGATTCGTTTTTCTTCTCTGACTGACATTCACTAATACTTAACTTCGAGTTTCCAACTGCTTTCATAAATTGAATTTCCAAAATTATCAAAAGTCGTTTACACTCATTTTTGAAGCATTATAATTGAAAACGGTGCTATTTAAAAAATAATCCTCTTCCTCTCGAGCATTACAAGCGTAGAGCAGAGTTTTCCTTAGAAGTGATCTAAAAAACTAAATTCGAGGAAAAGAAGTTCGAGAGCAGAAAGCTCATTGAAATGAATATGTTCAACGCCGACACTATTTCATTTAGCTTATCTGATAGAAGACAATGGCGTTGTATGCAGTCAGTAATAATGCGCGTATTTAGAATTTCGTCGAATTTCTCGTTTTGAAACAAGAAAATTGGCCAGTGAATAAAGCGTCAGAACAATTGATGGTGCGCTAAAGAAGAGGCTTGATTTGTTATTTCGAGTGTGTTTGCAGCAGAAGCGAAATTGAGAAGAGATAAAAAAAGCAAACAAACGTCGTCAAAGCGATCAAATTAATGTTCATTGCGTAAAATATTTTCGTTTATATCGCATACAAAACGTATGCGAATTGATGCATCGCAAGAGAGAAAATACGGCGCGAACAGTCGAATAACACACATTTGCGAAATAAGTGAAAAAGCGTACGTGAAATCGAGCGAATCGTGCATTTTGATGAGCTGCGCTGAAAAAGTTTTAAAAAGAAGGCGAATGCCGTTATTTATTACGCTTATTCAATGCTTGCTTTCGATATACGCGCCTTTGTTTTAATCGCCTTCCGCTCAAATTTTTGACACGCACACAACTCGACATATTCAATAATTTCTAATTTTGAACGCTGCAATCGCGAGTTTTAATGTAATTTACTTTCAATTTATTTTCGCTTTCGCGGCACTCAATTTACTATCACTGCAATTTTATTTCACTATATGCGGAGATCACTTAAAATTTTGCGGACACTAATTTCACATTCGCTTGCATGTCATTTGAACATTAGTTCGCAGAGTCATTTGCGGTGTTTTTTGAAAGTTGCACGTCGCGTTCGCAGAAGCGCTACCCAAATTGAGCTCAGCTTTGCAGCGGCTTTGCGATGCGTTGAAAAAAGTCGAAATGCGATGTTTTTTTAATCATCGTTTTATTTGTTTTTTTTCGCCTATTCTTTTCTTTATTCCTCGCGTTTCTCTTGCCGTTCGCAACTTTGTTCGAGTGAATTTTTCCTATTGAAAAGAATGCGAAATTTATTCATGAAATTGAAATTAAGTTTACATAAGTTTAGAGATAGAGAGAGAGAGAGCGCTTTCCGAAAAGCTAACTTTTAATGCAATAACGAAAGCTATCTTCGATTTTGCTTTCGCCTTCACTCGTGTTTATCGCGCGTGAAACACGACATAGTTCACCATTTATAAAATTATAACAGAGGCGAAATTGATGGCGAAGCGAAAGAATTAAGAAAAATTCGTAAGTACTTTCATTAATATTTGATCATTTCAATGTTTCAGCTGCGAGAAAGGAGTTCGTAGTTAGAAAATAAAAAGCGAGTTTGCAGGCGCTTTTATCACAAACAAATTTTATTGCTGGTGGTAAACGTGAAACGCTCCTAACTT